>CACSLK010034598.1:32412846-32426253 GCA_902706635.1 Striga hermonthica
TTGTTGTCACTATATCTACTGTCAGTATATCTACAATTGTTGTCACTATATCTACAATTATTGTCACTATATCTACAATTGTTGTAGATATAGTGACAGTAGATATAGTGATACCATAGTGACAAAATTGTTTTTTACTAGAACTCTATTTTCTTGTAGTAAAGGATCGTTTTGCAACTTTCAAAGTTTTTATTAATTGGAATTGAAACTTGGGGTCAATATGTGAATTCCAAAAGGTGTAAATATATTCCAATTTAGCCAATGAGCCAATTTTGTAATTTATAGATAATATAAAAAATCACATCATCTCGTATATATTTTTCTAAATAATATATTTATTGTATATTATAAACCAAAAAAATGCATAAAATTATTATATAAAACTATTATAATCAAAAATATATTTTTAAAATATAATTGTATATTAAATTGGCAAATTCAAATTACGGATTTAGGGTTTAATTGATTTTTTATAAAAAATAAAAATTAGATAGTGTTTGAGGGAAGATTTTAAAATTTTATCAATTTTGAGAACTTTTTAATTTAATTCATGACAAAATATGTAATTTATATCAATATTATCATATCATAAATTCATATTAATGATAAATAAAGTGTACAATGTTTAAATTAATATGTAAAATTTTAATATATTTAAAATATTAAAATAATAAATATACTTTTAGAATAATAAATAATAAACTCTTTCAATTATTTAGATTATTTCGATGTACACTTATATCTATTAAATATGGTTTCAAAAATACTTAATTTATATATGATCATATAAAGTAGTGCACTTTATATATAAACACGTTGCACTTTATAAAGCAACACGTTGTACTTTGTTAGACTCACGTTGCACTTTATCGTCACGCTCTACATTTAAGTTCAACGACTCCGGCCAAAATACCACACAACATGAATATAAAAAACGGATATACATTATACTTTGACATCAATAACATTATTTATCAACACAAAACACAAGAATGCTAACATCAAAATTATAGCAATTTACTTTATTCATCAATGTTGCACTTTATAAAACAACACATTGCATTTTACAATACATAACATTGCACTTTATTATGATTGTCAGATTGCAGAATAGAAATCGAACCAATCAACCTCAACATTTTTCAACAAAAAAAATAATATAACAATATTAAATAAAATTATTATCATGCTGAATATAATTTTTAATATAAATTACAAATTATTTCGATTATTTAGGATATTTTGGTTAACCGAACCAACTGATTATGTTCATTTTCAAATTGATTGGGGACGAAAATTTGGTTGGTTCGTTCTGTACAATACGTACAAACCGACACTGTGCACCATAACGTTGGACGAATTCCGCATTATAAAATGTTAGATTGTACACTATATTTGGTTTATATACATAATAATGGTATTAATTGACAAGTAAAATAAATTATAGAATAAAAAATATTAAAAATATAATATTTTTTATAAAAAAATATAATTTATGCCGGTTATGTTGGTTATTTATGTCAACCTACCAATTAAATTGATTATGTTAAATTTTTCAGTTCGAAATTTTACACTTCAATTCGATATTTTTTTTACTTATAAAGCACATAACTATACAAATTTTTGTGCAATTCAATTATTGAAAAAATGATGTATTTATTGAATTTTTAATTATTTAGTATAGATATGACATCATTTTTTAAAGTGCACAACTACCCACAAATATTGTGCATCTAATTTGTTATTGTTGTGCATAAAATAATTTACGTTAAATTATAAATTGCAATCCGTAAATAAAAAATATACATATACTACAAGTTCAGAAATTGTAAAACAGTCGCCAGAATATATCTAATTTCCTAAAACCTACCCCCCTAAAAAGCAACCTCATCAGTTAGACACCACAGCCCCGTCACTCATCTTCAGCCGTCGTCGTTACCACCGCCCTCATCACCAAGCGACGCCGCCCTCCGCCGCTGACAACCGACATCCTCAAACCCCCCTACTAAAAAAAAAGGCAAAAAATGAAACAGATAGTGAAGGACTGAAAGTATACGACGATGCCCGACATCGGGCTTGTGAAGGTATACGGCGGCACGACGGATGAACGACGGGCCTGAGATCACGGAGGCGTGACGGATGAAAGGTGAGCCTAAGATGGCAGAGGCGCGGTGGACGAACAGCGGGTGCACGACAGCGGCCTTGTGAAAGTATACGATGGCACGACGGGCGAACTGCGGCCTGAGATGGCGGTGGGGCAGTGGAAAAAGTGGGCCTGAGATGGCGGAGACGCGGCGGACGAACGACAGGGAGCACGAAGGTGGGCTTGTGAAGGAATATGGCGACGCGACGGATGAACGGCGACCTGAGATGGCGGAGACACGGCGGCTGCACATTGGTCCGGCCCTTGAACACTGTGTGTGTGTGTATATGTGTGTGTGCGTGTGGGAGAAGATGAATGAGGGGGGTGGGTGAGGGACCGATATTTATGTATTAATATTAATTATTAATGTGTGTAGCGGTGGGTCCCACCTGGTTGTTGGGTTTGAATTAAATGTCCAAACTACTCTTAATTATTGTTGAAATGTACATATTTGACCACAATGTGATCAAATAATTACCAGATTGCCATTAATGATTGACCATAGTTGACTTCATCATAACCATTAATATGATTGATCTCATGGTCCAAAGTTATTGTCATATGATCCTGTCTCTCTCTCTTTAACATTTACTAAAATAGTAGTCAAAATTTTTGGGAGCATTTAATGCATACATTTTTTGGAAACTTTTTAAATATATGCATTAATTGCTTCCATATACATGTTTTCGAATAATATTAAACCAGATATGATAAAAAAATATTGTTTCCTTAAACAATTTTATTAATATCTACGATTATTTTATTGATATCCATTATAATAAATTACAAGATTGATTTTTCGTTACTTATGTTGGTAATATTTTGGTCAAGATAAATATTACAACATATTTGATGTTCTAACCATATTATTTTTTTTCACAAATACACTTTTATCTAAAAATATTTATAGAAAATCGTAACATGTTAGGTAGAATTCTTTCTTCCAATTAATTAGGCAAAATCAAGTTGTTGGATTAATCTTTGTCAATATAATTTTTTTCTTAAGCTTTATTTCGTTATATATAAAAAAATTAATTATTTTTCAAGTTAATATAATTTATCATTTAAGATATAATGACCAAATACATTAAATAGGTTTACTAATGGTAAAAATTAAAATTGAAATATCTTAGCTGTTCTAGAATTTATTTTCATATTATGGCAACCATGATTTTTTTCCTATTTTGGTTATTTTCTATAATTAAATTCTTACAAATTATATTTGTAACGCCCCAAAGATTTTTAAACACAATTCCGGACTTATCCAAAAGTCTTGTTTTAAAATTTCGAAAACCATTTATCGATTCATGAAACACTTGGCGTTACTTGAGAACTTTCCAAAGTTAAACCCATAATCAACATAAGGGAAACGAGAATATTCAACATAATTCAAGTTCCAAGACTAGATTTCAACATATCTAGCAATAGGATTGTTAACATAATCCAAACTGATAAGGATATTCCACATGGTTCAACAGTTCAACCAATCCCGAAAGCAATAGGGATGAATAACAAAGTCTGATAATCTCAACATAAATATCAAAGCATGCTGAAGCAATAAAAGACATTAATAATGTTTGACCACCCAATCGTCTTCAGTCTCGTCATGTCCAACACGTGCTTATCCTGCATCAATGAAGAGCAGGTGGGGATGAGCACAAATATAAATGAGGTGCTCACCACTATGCTTAATATATTGGTAAGAAGCCTATACTAGAGTCATATGCAAGTACATGGTCAAAAGACATAACACACCACTCTCCTACTCATCACTATACTCATGTGCACACCTATCATAAGCCGCCAGGGGTAAGCCCAAACTCGTCAGCGGGAGTACAGTCGTGCCGAGGTTCAACATCAACGGTCACGGCCCATCAACTAGGCTAAAATGAGTCTACCTATCACAAGGTTGGAGATCGCCCACCACTAGGCACCGTCTCATGACTCACACATACATTCATAGGCACTTAGTATAAAAATCTTACCTCAATTATAACATAGCAAATTTTAGATTAAAACCCACCTGGTATTGCGGTAGAATATTGCACACGAAAACAAGCACGTAGGTCGAGGGCTCGACTCCTCAAACACCTACATTTAAGCGAGATAATATATCAATAATATATCTCACTACTTGAATTTAACATATAACCCATACTTAATAAAAATTAAGACTTATGGGTTTTAATCGGATTTTTCGTGGACTTGGAACTCTCTCATTTTTGAAAAATATGACTCGGAGGACAAACTTGAAGTTTCGGACTTAAAATAATTTTTCCAAAATTTTATTATTTGAAAATAATTTTAGAAATTGAAATCGGTACGAAAAACAGAATACGTGACACAAAACGGGCTTAAAAAGCCATTTGGGCCGGCTGCCAAACTTGCCCAAAACTGCCCACATTTGGGCTATTAACACACACGCTTTTTGGGCCGAAGCGATTGGCCAAAATGTAGGTTCACGCGGGCCAGAGACTAGGCTTCGCGGGCCGCAGCTAGGGAGAGAGGACGGGCTGCGCGCGGGCTGAGTTCGGGCCATATGGCCCGCGCGCTGAAGCAGCCTTTAATAATAAAAAAAAATGAAATTTTTGCAAAGGCTGGGATCGAACTCTGCACCTCCAACATAAGAATCAGAGGCATAGCCACTGCACCACACGACCAGATGCGATTTTAAACGAAGAATTGAGTTACAAATATTATAACAAAAGCCTTGGACCTGATAAAGGAACAGAGCTGCAAATTGGGAGCAGACTGACAGCAATTTTTATCCAACTCAGTCAACAACACTTCCAACATCGACCCGATTTGGGAAAATTACAACTTTACAATTTAGTACGAATCTCAGAATTTGCAATGCTTATAAAATTGGGTTTTCGGTTCGAAAAACATAACGACAATAAGTAGTTCGAAAACTAATGATTGACACAACTACGACAACAAGGGTCGAAACAATAAAACGAAACTCCAAAACACAACATATTTCATACAGCAACACAACGATACGAAAGCGAGAGTTCCAATTGTCCCCGGAAGTCCACGAACGCACGAAATAAACAACAAACATACGAATAGACCGAATTCAAAAACTAAAGAAATGATTCAACGCGTACAAACAATAATCGAACGTATCATTCTGAGTAGCAATTTACGAGGAGGTTTCTAAAAGGTTACCCGTCTTCGGGAAAACGAATTATCAGAAATGGACGATCGAACGAGACGGAAAGAACGGAGGCTCGACGGAACTCAAACTCTGAACTTTTGAGCACGGGGACTGGACACGCCCTACTCGCGGACACACGGAGACTCGACGACGGCCGGTCTGCTTGGAATCCAGGAAACACCGGCGAACAGGGCTGCCGGAAGGGAAGGTTTCGCCGAAATCTGACAGTTGCGGTTCTTCACCTCAACCGATGGCTCAACCCCGACTATGGGCACTCTGCTGAATTGGACGGCGATGGCTTCACGGAGGTGAGTTCGCCGGGGAAGACTGGCCCAGCGGCAGAAATTTGCAGGTACTGATTTAATTTTATTATTTTTTTTTTACAAATTTGCGGATGAACAGAGAGAGATGGAAGAGTGACGATGGTTTGAATCTCAAAGAAAACCTTCTGCTGAGATATAATGGGGCGAGAGAGAGATTGATGGAGAACGTGCGAAATTGATCCCCCAAAAATCGCAACGGGAGAAGGGAAGAAGAAGACTCGGTCGTGCGCTTGAGGAAGAAGAGATCGAAGGGATTTTCTGCCCAAAAATCTCTCGCGGAAGTAAAAGGAAAAGGGCTGCACTTAATTCCAATTGGGCCTAGCTCAATTGGGCTGAAAATTAAAATGCCATTGGGCTAAAAAAATACTTTCAGTTGGGTCAAAATAATTGCATAGCAAATGGACTGGAATTTAAAAGTACAAACGGGCTAGAAATAAATTGTAATCGGCCGAGAATAAAATCGAGAAATATTAATCGATTCAATTGACGACGAATAATAAACTAATTTCGGATGATATATATCTATAAACACATAATAACAATTAGACAATTAATAGCATAATAATAATAATAATAATAATAATAATAATAATAATAATAATAATAATAATAATAATAATAATAATAATAATAATAATAATCACATTAGCAAATAATAATAACAATAAGGAGGACAAATATTAACAAGGAAAAATAAATAATAACTCCAAAAATCCACAACCGAATGGGGTATTACAGTCTATCCACCTTACAAAGAATTCCGTCCTCGGAATTCGAAAATACTAGAAAGCAATTAAAAAAATACAACGGGAACTCAAAACTCAAAGTTCGGATATCGCCTCCGAAGCTCGGCCTCCTTTTCCCAAGTCGACTCAGTCTCATCGTGTCGGCTCCACTGCACCTTCACTAAGCTCACTGCCCGGTTCCTCAGCTGGTGGACCCTCCGGTCCAGGATAGCTACCGGCACCTCCTCATAGGTAAGGTCTCGCTCGACCTGTAGCTCGCCGAAGTCCACCACATGATCAGGATCATGCACATACCTCCGAAGCATCGAGACATGGAACACGTCATGCACACCTGACAAGTCTGGTGGTAAAGCCAACCGATACGCTAAGTTCCCGACTCGGTCGAGGATCTCGAACGGCCCAATATAGCGAGGTTTAAGCTTCCCTTTCTTCCCGAAGCGAATCACACCTCTCATGGGTGAAACCTTCAAGAAGACATGATCTCCCACTGCATAAACATGCTCTTGCCTCTCCCGGTCGGCATAGACCTTCTGCCTCTCCTGGGCAGACCTAATAGTCTTTCGGATCTCCTCAACTGTCGCTGCAGTACTCTGGACAAAATCCGGACCTGTAATCCTCCTCTCTCCAACCTCATCCCAATACAAAGGAGTTCGGACCTTACGTCCATACAAAGCCTCGTACGGGACCATCTTGATTGAAGAGTGGTAGTTGTTGTTGTAGGTCAGCTCGACTAGCGGAAGGGCATACTCCCAAGTCAGGCTTCGGTCCAAGACCACAGCCCTCAATATATCCTCCAAGTACTGGATCACACGCTCCGACTGACCATCTATCTCGGGGTGGAAGGCCGTACTGAACTCCAACCTCGTCCCCATGGCTCGGTGCAACGTCCTCCAGAACTGGAATGTGGACTTGGCATCTCGATCCGAAATAATCTCCACGGGCGCCCCATGAAGCTTAACAATGTCCTTGACGAACAATTCAGCGTAATCACTCGCCTTCATGGTCGTCCGGACTGGCAGAAAATGGGCAGACTTCGTAAGGCGATCCACTATCACCCAAATTGAATCATACCCACCCCTCGACTTCGGCAGTCCCACTAAGAAATCCATGGCGATGCACTCCCACTTCCACAGGGGAACCTCAAGGGGCTGCAACAACCCTCTCGGTTTTTGGCGCTCAGCCTTCACTTGCTGACACACCAGGCACCCATCCACGAACTTCGCCACCTGCCTCTTCATGCCTCACCACCAGAAAGATTTCCTCAGGCCCTGATACATCTTCGTGCTACCAGGATGGATGGTGTACGGGGCACTATGGGCCTCTCTCACTATCTCCCTTCGCAGTTCCCACACCTTCGGAACACAAAGTCTACCTTCGAAGACCAAGGCCCCATCAGATGCGACTGCGAATCCTCCAACTCTACCGACTTCTGACAACTCCCTCATCCGGCATAGGAAACGGTCATTCGGTTGCTCGGCGACTATCCTCTCTCGAAGATTCGATCCCACAATCAAAGAGGCCAACACACCCCCGGCTGTAGAAGTCGACTCCACTGCCTCTAGCTGTAGCCGCTCGAACTCCCGAAGAAGGACATCCTGCCCGGTGAATAGGCAAGACAGCTGGTCGTAACTCTTCCGACTAAGGGCATCGGCTACCACATTAGCTTGCCCAGGGTGGTAGCTAATCGTGCAGTCATAGTCCTTGACCAACTCCAACCACCTACGCTGCCGCATGTTCAGCTCCTTCTGAGTGAAAATGTACTTTAGGCTCTTGTGGTCGGTAAAGATCTCACACTTGCCTCCATAGAGGTAGTGCCGCCAAATCTTCAAGGCGTGGACAACTGCAGCTAACTCCAGATCATGGGTGGGGTAGTTCTGCTCGTGAGGCTTCAGCTGCCTCGAAGCATAGGCTACGACTCTCCCTTGCTGCATGAGAACACAACCCAAGCCCATATTCGAAGCATCACTATAGATCGTGAACTCCAAAGTAGGGTTGGGTATGGATAGGACGAGCGCGGTAGTGAGTCTCTTCTTCAACTTCTGGAAACTCTCCTCGCACTTCTGACTCCAATCAAACCTCACGGCCTTCTTCGTAAGGTTGGTTAGTGGCTGGGCTATCTTCGAGAAGCCCTCTATGAACCTCCGGTAGTATCCTGCTAACCCCAGGAAACTACGAACATCAGCGGCACTTCTTGGCGTATCCCACTTTCTCACTGCCTCGATCTTGCTGGGATCCACCTCAATGGCTCTCGCTGTCACAATGTGGCCAAGGAACACCACACGGTCTAACCAGAACTCGCATTTCGAGAACTTAGCATACAGCTTCTCGCGGCGAAGAGTCTCCAGCACAATCCTCAGATGCTGCTTGTGCTGGTCGATGCTCCGAGAATAAACCAAGATGTCGTCGATGAACACGATAACAAACTGGTCCAGGAAGGGATGAAAGACTATTCATAAGGTCTATAAACACGGCCGGGGCATTGCTGAGTCCGAACGGCATGACTACGAACTCATAGTGGCCATAACGGGTACGAAAGGCAGTCTTAGAAATATCCGCCTCCCGGATTTTCAGCTGATGATAGCCAGACCGCAAATCGATCTTCGAGAAGACACTGGCTCCTCTCAGTTGGTCGAAGAGATCCTCAATACGGGGAAGGGGGTACTTGTTCTTGATTGTAAGGGTATTCAGCTCCCGATAGTCAATACACATGCGCATTGATCCGTCTTTCTTCTTCACGAATAGGACGGGCGCACCCCACGGCGAAACACTTGGCCGAATAAAACCGAGTTTGAGCAATTCTTGGATCTGGGCCTTAAGCTCTTGAAGATCCTTCGGCACCATACGGTAAGGGGCCTTAGACACGGGGCCAGCTCCCGGTACTAAGTCAATGGTGAACTCCACTTGGCGGTCGGGTGGTCCTCTGGGCAGCTCATCGAGAAAAACATCAAGGAATTCGCAAACAATAGAAACTCGCTCTGGGGTACGCTCGGAATCATCCTCGGACACCATAGAAACAAGATAGCCTTGGCAGCTACCATTGGAAAGGCTCTTTCTAGCTTGCAAAGAAGAGATGACTCGAGGCACAGTCCTCGACTTCACCCCAAAGAATACAACTGGCTGATCAGAAACGGGAAAGAGAGTGACTTCGCGCTCCTGGCACCGGATTTCGGCTCGATAGCGGGTGAGCCAGTCCATGCCCAAGATCATATCGAAGTCCCGCATTTCAATCACATAGACACTGGCCTCCAAAATGTGTCCACCAATACTGACTGGAAGACTGGGAATCATAGAATCAGAAATAATAGTCCTTCCCGAGGCTAAACTAACCTCGAGAGGTTCACATGGGTACACATTACTAATGGACAAAGCCTCCAAGCAACGAGTAGAAATAAAGGAATGAGTGGCTCCGGTATCACATAAAGCATATACAGGCACGTTGGATATCGAAAGCATTCCGGACATAGTACCTGCATTGTTGGCTGCCTCATCATGAGTGATGGTATACACGCGGGCCTGACCCCCAGCCCTCTGCTGGTAAGGTGGGGGCTGTCTGGGCTGCTGCTGATGGGGTGGAGGTAGAAGCTGCTGTTGCTGCTGAGGGTAGGGTGGTTGCTGCTGTGGCCTTTTCGGCTCGGGGCACATATGCGAAAAATGTCCGACACGGTGGCAATTGAAACAGTGTCTGTCGGCTGCTCGGCACTCTCCTGGCCCATGGAACTTGCCGCAGTTAGGGCACCTCGGAAGCTGTCCCTGAGGGGGTCGGTCATCACGCCTCCCGAAGTTCCCTTTCTTTCCTTTCTTTTTGTTCTGATGGTAGTCGGCCTTCCTCTTACCCGAATTAAAACCGGGCGCAACAGCTGAGATAGGCTGAACCATAAGGGTCTGCTGATAGGATGGGTGCAGCCGCCCTCTGGGCATTCTGGCAAACCTCTAACTCAGTGGATCGGCGAACCATCTCAGAGTAAGGCAGAGCTCCGTGGCCAGTCAGGGTGTAACAAAGGTCGGGGCGAAGACCATCACGGAAACGAAAGGCCTTATTCTGGTCGGTATCCACGAGCATCGGAGCAAATGCGCACATGCGAGTGAAGACGCGCTCGTAGACATCCACGGGACGGGGTCCTTGCTTGAGCTCCCAAAAGTCCTTCATCATCTGGGCACGGTGAGCCTCTGGGTAATACTTGTCCTTGATTATGGTAACCATCTGGTCCCAAGTCAATGCATCCCTCTCAGCACGAGGATGAAGCCTCCAATAGTCATTCTACCAAGTCCTAGCATCTCCGGTCATCACGAACGAGGCACAACGGATTTTCACCTCATCAGTGGTGAACAACAGATCAAATATACTCTCCAGCTGCTGAAGCCATTCAGCCACAGCTTCGGGGCCCTCAACTCCGCTGAACGTCGGAGGATGCATGTTACAGAAATCGATCACAGCTTGGGTAATGGGATCTCTACCCGGAGCATGCTGATGAGGAGGAGGAGGTGGGGGAGGTGGTTGCTGCTGATGTTGTTGGCCATTGCGGGTTTGGCGAGCCATAATTTCTACATTTGAAAATGGCCGAAAGATTTAGCACGCAAAAACTAAAAGAAGTCTAGAGTTCGACCCTAGAGTTCACATTTTAAAGGTGGATAAAACCTAACCCCAAATATTAGCATTACATTGCTCAAGTATATACCAATACTTAATTAAAACATACCTTAAGCAGTGCGGCATGACGAAGACGAGTGGTCGAACACACAAGGTCAATTCACTCAATCACTTAATCACATATAAACCAGTCTACAGAAACACAGACTGGCTCTGATACCAAACTGTAACGCCCCAAAGATTTTTAAAGACAATTCTGGACTTATCCAAAAATCTTGTTATAAAATTTCGAAAACCATTTATCGATTCATGAAACATTTGACGTTACTTGAGAACTTTCCAAAGTTAAACACATAATCAGCATAAGGGAAACGAGAATATTCAACATAATTCAAGTTCCAAGACTAGATTTCAACATATCTAGCAATAGGATTGTCAACATAATCCAAACTGATAAGGATATTCCACATGGTTCAACAGTTCAACCAATCTCGAAAGCAATAGGGATGAATAACAAAGTCTGATAATCTCAACATAAATATCAAAGCATGCGGAAGCAATAAAAAACATTAATAATGTTTGACCACCCACTCGTCTTCAGTCTCGTCATGCCCAACACGTGCTTATCCTGCATCAATGAAGAGCAGGTGGGGATGAGCACAAATATAAACGAGGTGCTCACCACTATGCTTAATATATTGGTAAGAAGCCTATACTAGAGTCATATGCAAGTACATGGTCAAAAGACATAACACACCACTCTCCTACTCATCACTATACTTATGTGCACACCTATCATAAGCCGCCAGGGGTAAGCCCAAACTCGTCAGTGGGAGTACAGTCGTGCCGAGGTTCAACATCAACGGTCACGGCCCATCAACTAGGCTAAAATGAGTCTACCTATCACAAGGTTGGAGATCGCCCACCACTAGGCACCGTCTCATGACTCACACATACATTCATGGGCACTTAGTATAAAAATCTTACCTCAATTATAACATAGCAAATTTTAGATTAAAACCCACCTGGTATTGCGGTAGAATATTGCACACGAAAACAAGCACGTAGGTCGAGGGCTCGACTCCTCAAACACCTACATTTAAGCGAGATAATATATCAATAATATATCTCACTACTTGAATTTAACATATAACCCATACTTAATAAAAATTAAGACTTATGGGTTTTAATCGGATTTTCTTGGACTTGGAACTCTATCATTTTTGAAAAATATGACTCGGAGGACAAAATTGAAGTTTCGGGACTTAAAATAATTTTCCCAAAATTTTATTATTTAAAAATAATTTTAGAAATTGAAATCGGTACGAAAAACGGAATACGTGACACAAAACGGGGCTTAAAAAGCCATTTGGGCCGGCTGCCAAACTTGCGAAAAATTGACGCCCCTTGACTGTATAAATAAACATTTTGCAAAACAGTCCTTGTTCGCTATTTAGACTGTATTACTCCTTTTACTTTTCATATTACCCCTTTTTCTTACTTATCATGTATTAATGGTTTGTATTTATCTCTTTTCTTTCTCTCTCCTTATTTTTGTTTTCACACGTTCGTTCCTCTTTCTTTTTCCTCCTTGCTCTTCTTTTTATGCTTTCTTTATTTATGTTTTATTCATTTAATATACATATAAAAGGCAGAGAGAGGATTTTGAAGGCACATCGACAAGACGAAATCGAGTGACATCTAATGGCGCGAGAGCTGATTGTTTGGACAAAAAAAAGGAGTATCTGCAGACACGACAATTAGTTGTAGATTTTATCACCCCTTGCCACCTCTCGCCGACGTCATACCAGCGGTGCTAAAGTACCTCATCGCAACTTTTGCTAGATCGGCTTAAGTCCCTGCTCTTTGCCGGCCAAACAATCAGATCTCGCGTGTTAAATCGTGGTACACAACTCTTCGTTCATGTTAGTTCCTCTGTGATGATGTCTATATCTCTTTCTGATATTTGAAAATTGAGTCAATAAAGGGTGAAGATCTCAGGTTTTCTCATGGTCTTCACGTCATAAAACGTAGCAAATCTTGTTCTTAGCAAAATCTCTTTATTTTGGACATCATAATTCGAAAAATGTTGTGTGTTAAAAACTGTATTAATTATATATCTTCAAATGAGTTTTTATTTCTAAATTTTTGTGCATTAATTGTTGGTTGTTTTCATGTTGTTTTTATGTTGCTCATCAGTTGTTATGTTATTGTTTTCTTGTTACATCAAAGGTATTTGAGTTCTTGTAATCATTTGTTTTCTTGCACGATTAAATTTCTCTGTATGTATTATGTTTATTATTATTGTTGTTGTTAATTCAGTTTAACAAATATTTCTGTTGTTTTAATTTAATCATTTGTTTGCTTTTTCTTTTTTCAAAACTTGTATATCTTCCAAATAATAGAACATCAAGTGTGTGTGTGTGTGTGTTTTTTTTTTTTTTTTT
>CACSLK010034598.1:32437586-32456676 GCA_902706635.1 Striga hermonthica
TTTTTTTTTTTTTTTGTGTGTGTGTGTGTGTGTGTATTATTGCAACTTGTGATCTTTCTTGTTCCTTCCTTATTATTATTATTATTTTTTTTTTGAGGAACTGATTCGTCCGATCATCTAATTATTAAACTTATTTTTTTCATGATTTTTCTCTTCTGATATGCTTGGGAAAATGGCTGTGTGGTAGGTTGTATGTGTTTCTAGTTGCTAGAAACATTCTTTGTTTTGATTGTCTATGTTCAAATTTTCTTTATTTGTTAACCAACTCTGAGAATAATTTTTTTGTATCAGATCAACAAAAGAGGTGATAATGTTGATGAGAAGATAAAGAAACTTGATGCAGAATTAACGAGATATAAAGAGCAGATCAAGAAAACCCGGCCAGGTCCAGCTCAAGAAGCAGTCAAAGCTAGGGCCATGAAGGTTCTTAAGCAAAAACGAATGTGAGCTACATTGTCTTCATCATCTCATAGACATAGTGCATTCTGTTTACACATTTTGGTAACTTACAGCAATTAGCTCCGTGTTAATGACTGCCTGGTCTATTTCGTTCTATACCCGACCCCGAGTCAGTAAACTCTTATAGCAGTGAAGTTTACTACATCTGATAATTTTTCTCTCCGAAGAGTGTTGAAGTTGGTCATAATGTCATGGATACTATGCTAAAAATTATTTGTCAGCAGCCTTAAGACTGTTTGAGGTCACCACACTTACATGCTTCTTGTAGTTCAGGACTATGATTTTGTGGTGCGAACTGCTGTTTACTGTTTAAAAGCTTGCATCATAAGTGCAGAAATTTATTGAGGAAGTACTATTATTGATTCGTGTTAAATCTTCATCTGAAAAGGAGATTCATGTTGAGGTTATCATTTGGAACTGAAAATATATGTCACTATTTCATGCATTTTCAGCTTGCACGTGAAACGCGATGTATGGAAACTTAAGCCTTCGTGCTTGTAGTTAGATTTCGGTAAAATAAGAAATATACCCGTAAATGTAAGTGGATTCGTTAGCTGCTTTTTTCACTTATTCTAGGGGTGATTACACGTTAGTTTTAGAATGCACTTACTTGAGAAAATTAATGAACTCACCACTCTATATACTTCTGTCATCTTTTTTCACTAATCCTAGGTTGGATTAGATATTAGTTGCAGAGCACAATTATTTGAGAAAATTAATAACTCACCATTATATTTACTTCTTTGTGTCGGCAAATGATGCCTAGGGTTTACATCAGTAAATAATATGAGAAATAATCTTCAAGCTAAAAGCTGACAAATAATGGTAATCTCTTGCGCCCTATGTAAAAGACTAAGGACCCACTTGAATAAAACACCAACCCTATGTGAAAGGTCAATGTGAAGAGCTAAATATTATTATGTATGTAAATAAAATAAATAATATGACAAATAATCTTCAAGCTAAAAGCTGACAAATAATGGTAATCTCTTGCGCCCTATGTAAAAGACTAAGGACCCACTTGAATAAAATACCAACCCTAGTGAAATAACGCTAACAGGCTTCTTAATCCTACATGCTAATTTATTCTAGACAATAAAATAGAATGGTCAACAATGCTTCCCTGCCCAAGGCTCATAGAAGTACTTGTTCAAGATCTACTCAACATCAAAATTGACCCTCGTTAACACTTAACCAATAGCCTCAACGTATGTTTTGTAGCAATTAGCATTTAAGTGGATTTGTTAGGTCATCATGCATTGGGCTATACGGTTCTTCACACAAAAACCAAACCCTTTTTAGAGATGAGACGTAGAAATAGTGGCCATCATTTGTAGTAAATGAGTTGGTTGGTGTCATGGGATTGTTTTGCAAATTAGAGTTAGGCAATTTAGAGCCTGAGAGGTAGGGCTTGGGGTCTAACATAGCTTAAAATCAGTAGTCAACCTTTTCCCCGGTCCTCAAAATCGGTTGTCCACCTTTTTCCAGGTCTTGGACAATTCCAAACGGTCAAAACGTGGGACTCCCTAAACAGGGAATTGCAAGATCAATACTTGTCTTGCAACACTGATTGGCTTACAAGAAATATGCCCCGTAACTTGTGGCATACAAGTGCCTTCCAGAACTAAGTCATGGAATTTAGTTCAATCATGTTGGATAGCTCACATAAAGACAATTTGGTTCAACTTCATGGCTAGCTTGCAAGGCTGGGCCCTTGGAGAAGGCTTCTGCTATTACGGTTGTCGAAAACCTAGTAGACTTCTCGGTGGTTGATGGTCCAGGTCTGAGTTAAAATAAGGACTCACCAAAGGACAAGGTTGGGCCGAAACTTGATTTTGGTATTAATTCCAATTGGGTCAAATGGCTTGATGTACGCGAAGTGGTTTGATGTACGCGAAGGTGGGTGGGTGTAAAGGATAAAAAAATTATGGTGTTGTTTGATACTATAATTACCCACAATTTTGTTAGCGAGATGCATGCTCGAAAGTTCGCGTAACTCGTTAGTATATATTTTCTACACTTTTGAAAAGATTTGTTAGTGGCCCACCCCGGCAAATACCCTAGTATGATAAATGAACGATGATGTATGATAAATAAACGATGATAATTGACTGGGTCAAAGAATTGTCCTTTGTGTGTGTAAGTTCTTTGCTAAAGAAATTAAATAAGATGCTTGGTTTGCTGTAGTACATAAAGCTTGTATTACTATTCACTCAAACGTACTATACAATTGATGGTTGCAAAATGTGGGGGACCCTCCTATTGACAGTGGTCCCTTCCTCTTATGCATAGGTCTAGATCCTTATATTGCCCTATCTATAAATGTATAAATGTTTTAGGGCCTCCTACAAGATTCTTGCTCTATTTTCCCCCACTTATTGTGGTGGCGTCTTCGTTGCCTCGTACTTGCCAAGGATGTCCCGAAACCGCACCAAGTCTTCATTGAATTCCTATGACGCTTCGGACAGGGGAGTACTACATCCAAGATAGTGTAGCTTACACGCAGGCCACGCGCTCTCACGCGCCGGCGAGTGCGATGGCCAACAGAAGATTTTGGCGACGGTGTAGCTTATACGCACGGCCTCTGGCGGTGAAACTTGGCCCAAAAGTCTGTCCCTAGCCGACGAGTTGAGTAGTGTAGGAGGTGAGATCGGAATAAAATATTTATTTGTACGACTGTGATACCATGTTGTGAATCTTAGAGTTTTGGACGAATAAGTAATTCATATATGAAGATATATACATATAGACGTAGGGCCTTAAGTGGTATGGGTTGGGCCTATATTATAGTTAACACCCATAATTCACTCAAATAGATTACTAACCCTAGCAAAAAAAATCTAATGGGCATCTTAACCCTTCGGGCCTGAAGCGTGCTAATTTATTCTAGAACTAAAATAGAATGGTTTGCAACAAGCTAGTTGCTGGTTATATTGGGATTCTATTAAGTGACTACCAGAAAAAAGAATATGGATATACAAGTGTGTATAATATACATCAGAAAGTACCGCAAAGTGATATTTATCTCTGTGGATATGCCTTTAAACTAAGACATCAATTGTTCATCGATCGGTAGAAATATCTGTTCGTAAATACTTGTTTTCTGTATTTGTGCCCAAAATAACGTGTATATGTTTTATAAGTCTATTATCATTGTTGATTGTCAAGTATATTCACATTTTGAAATCTGAGAAGTAAACTATTTTAGCTTATGTTAGTTTTGAAGTGTGTTGTTGAACATGGTGCATGTGGATTTCTTGCTGCTACATGCAAATTGTACCTGTTTATAAGGTGAAAATGTTCCGCTCGTGAATTATGTGTCCTTTTTAAAGAAAAAAAAAATATCAGAATGTAGTTATGAAAAATCTTTATGATCCTAGTCTGAAAGTGCTCGAGTTGCCTATATATTTCCATGTACAAGTTACTTTTCTGCTGTCATTAAATTTGATTCGTGGACTTTGTGCATATGGTTAAAACTTAGAAGTCAAATGATACCTTACCCATCACTGATGCTCGTAAAGTTCACAGTTAAAACTGATCTTTGTTCATCTATGTTTGGCATACTCATCTTTTCTTGAGTTGGACAGGTATGAAGGTCAGCGTGATATGCTATACAACCAGACATTCAACCTGGATCAAGTTGCATTTGCTGCTGAGGGAATCAAAGATGCTCAACAAACAGTAAGCATCGTGAGCTGTTTTGTTTTCTACTCCAACATGACTTTATTCTAGATCATTTCTTCTTAATTTCTTTAAATTTTGTTAGTTGTTCATTCTAGAAACATTGATTAATTATTTTAATCTGCTTGATCAGAAATGGAGTATAGCACTTTACATATAATTAGTGAATTCTTCTGAAATTTATGCATCCATGGTTTGATGCATGAGTATGGTGTTAGTTGCATTTATTACATATGGTTTATGTTCCCTTTTAGAGGTGATAATCTGATTAGTAAGCACATCAACTGAGATTTATATGGTTCTACTTAGCATATCACTAATAGTACCATGTCCCTTTGCAGATGTCAGCACTGAAGTCGGCAAACAAAGAGCTTAAAGGAATGATGAAAACTGTGAAAATTCAAGATATAGATGTTTGATCTCATTCCTCTTACTGTTCACTTCTATAGTACTGGATATCTCTGGTTCAATATGTTCATATATTTATTAGTAGAATTCTTTTTTTCTTTTTTTCAGAACTTGCAAGATGAGATGATGGACCTCATGGATGTGAGCAATGAAATCCAAGAATCTCTTGGCAGAAGCTACAATGTACCTGATGACATTGATGAGGATGAGCTCATGGGTGGTAAGATCTATTCTGAAATCCCAATATGGTAACAGCGCCTTCAGGCATTATGATGGAAAATGTTTATATTTGACAATATAGTTAGAACTGTTTTCCTTGCATTTGTATCAGGCTATGGAAATATTTTCCTTGCATTTGTATCAGGCTATGGAAATATTAACGAAACTTTACCTCTTATTGATCCCATCAATTGCGTGTTACAGAAATTTATGAGCTGCCAATTTTGGAAGCAACCAGTTGCAGGATTTGCCAACTTGATTTAGGAATGTGACATACCTTTAACAAGGAATGCAATATTGTATTTGAAGACCATAAATTTCTACTTCAACCACCCTGGAAAAATGTAGAAACCACCCTTTGATTCTAGTTTTGGAGGGTTCTTGGCGTAGCAAATATTTATGCATAAATGACTTTCCAAAATATATAAAATATTGAAACATCTTGAAACATAATAGAAATGTTTACATTATTATCTTTATAGTCTTCTTAGGGTTGAGACGATTGGGAATTATCATAGGAAAACTGCCAAACTATGTAGGAGTGTGAGAATGATGCCTCGGAAAATATTTATTCAAGTTTGGTCTGTGATAAAATAATCCGAACCACGCTTTCAAGAAGCTGTAGCCATTCTCATCTGCATCAGCACATCTGTTCCCAACTTTGTCAGTTTGCAGCCCACTTCTTATTGACCACCCTTCCTTAGTTCCTCACATGTGACCTCATCTTTGTGAAGTGCAAATATCATGGATGCCAACAATTCTATAATATAAAGCATGAAGAAACTCCAAAAATCAACATCAAGTCTGTACTTTCTCTTGCAAACTTCTGAGGCCATATAGGATGCAAACAACATCTATCTCAGTGAATCTCTAAGAACATCAATTCATGTGCCGAAAATAGGCTGCCTAAGAAAATCATCCCTTCTCGTCAAACTACAGAGGCCCTAATTTTAGAGTTCTAAAATAGTGTCGTCCTTTTGACCATCAATTCGGTGGTCCATTATAGCCACAATCTCCAACATTGATGCTCTCCAGAAATTGACAGTATAGCTGTCGTCCTCCTTGTCTGACAGAATGTGTGGGCAGTGGGGACTAATAGAAGCTTTCCATGGAGCTTGTTCTGACCATGGTTTTGATGGCGTAGTTCACCCGATGACCCAAGCTGTTGCTTGAGATTTAAGTGCTGTTGTTATTATTATTATTATTATTATTATTATTATTATTATTATTATTATTATTATTATTATTATTATTATTATTATTTATCAAGCCTGTTCTATAGATGGATGAGTGGTTATGATTCATGTAGTTTATTCGGTCTAAGCAGCGTGCTCTCTGGATAGCTAGAAGCACGAACAAAGATTAAAACCTCACCTCATATGTTGATTCTGGATAAATACTTTAAGAGACAACATTGGGATACTTTTGTTTTTTCATTTTATTTTGATGTCAGCTACTCTAAAAATTCGAAAGAACCCTTTAATATTAGGGTTTCGAAGAACAAACCCACACAATCTTTCTTCTAAGATATTTAAAATATTTAAAAGATCCTTAGTAGGTGAGAAACTAGGATAAAGAATCTAAAAGTATAATTAATATCTACATAATAATCATTATCTTCATCATGATGTTACAATTTGTTTCAGATGACAAGTTGTTGTCTTGTCATGATTGAAAAGGTGTCGCCATGGCATGAGGTGTGGCGTGGTGAGGCGAGGCGCGCCACATAAAACAGAGGTGTTAGGTTACGGGGCCTATTTTGTATTTTTAAATTACACCAAGTCTCCAACAAAACCCTGAATTGATTTTGTGCCTATGCAACTGGATGTCGGCGGTTCCCTGGTGACTGGAAATGGCGGAGAATGATACCTGATTTTCTCTTTCCTTTTTTTTTTTGGTTTTGTATTTTCCTCTGTTTTCTTTTTCGAATAGTTGAGTGAGGAGGGTGCCCCCTGTTATTGATGTCTCCGGTGCAGGTGACCAGCACTGCTGCCGTTACCCTTGATTTTTTTTTTTTTTTTTTTTTTTTTTTTTTTTTTTTTTTTTTTTGCTTTTGCCTTTTCTGCCTTCAGCGCTGCTTTTTTTTTTCCTTGTTTTGTGCTGGTGCTGCTGGTGGTTTAGTTTATGCTAGAATTGATTGCTCCAAGTTTTAACATAAACATAGGTTTGGATTTAGTTTGTCCAATATTATTTTGCTTACCACTCTGTTTTCTATTACTAGTTCCATTATTCATTTATATAGATGTTAGATTTCTAACGTGTATCATTTGTTGCATGTTAATTCGCTACATGATTTAGTTTGTGAATTGTTCACATATATTTGCTCACATCGGTTCAATGAGACGAGTGCCTAGCCTCACACCTCACACCTCACACCATGGCAATGGAAATAGGAGGCTTGTCGCCTCTGCGCTCTGCACGCTTTTTAGTCACTGTATAATGGTTTTGTATACTTCTCATGAAGTTTATTCTATTACGCAGAGCTTGATGCTTTGGAAGCAGATATGGGGTTTGAAACAGAGGCTGATGGAGTACCTTCTTATCTTCAACCTGATAAGGAGCCTGATCTGGATGGAGAGCTTAACTTGCCATCCGCACCAACTGGTCGTGCTCAAATTCCAGCAGGTCGAGCAAATGCGCAGGTATGCATCAGTACTTTGTAGTCGGTAACTTTTGATTTTCTTTCCGTATTTCTGGAGGCTTTAATTTGAGTTGATGTATTGTTTCCATTATTTACTTGAATGATCATTTTATGACAATTCAGAAGAAATAATAGACCATGTCCAATCTTTTTGGGCATTTATTTCTTAGTTGGATTATGGGAGCATGTTATTTTTTTTGGTTGTGATAGGTTTACCGCGAAGTATATAGGCCTCGATTTTCGAAACATGTGATAGCAAGACAAAATAACTGATTAAAATTATACCATCATATGATACTGCATATGAATGTTAGAACCTCGCCGGAGAGACAACACAGGCAACCGAGATCATGGCCAAAACACAAAGAGACAATAGAAACTCACTCAAACACAAGTGAACACGACTTTTGGTGCTGTTGAATTGACAGCTTTTCTTGTGATATTCTATTGCTTAAGTATAGGATTACAAGGAACTAATTACGACTTACAAATCAAGATTACTAGAAAACTATAATCATGCCAATAATCACAACTAATCTAGGGAAGCAACTAAGGAAAACAAATAAACTAATTTAGGTGCACAAGGATTATATCCTCTAATAGAATATATTTCCTACAACTAGTTGGAGAATGGTCAAAACACTATGGGAGATGGATAACAAGATCAGATAAATTTGACTTCTCTACCTTTTGTTAGAGGTTTTATTGCTCTTTAACACTTTTGAGGTGAAAAGATATTTTCAGTTTACCGATTCTTTGTATTGTCATCTGATTTCCTTCGAACAGATGCAACAACTTGTATTGAAACAAAATGGTGGACAAGACTTTTTAAATATAAATAATAATGTAATTTATGAAGAATTGTTTATAACTTAGAAACCTAAACTTCTGTTTTTTTATAATTAAAGTAGGAGTAGATTTTTTATTAGCACCCGTGTAATACACGGGTGTTGTATTGTACTAGTACTAAAAGTTACAAGGGAGGGCAACTCTCTTGTTTGCTTAGAATCGTCTGGAAGTGTTATATACATCATTCAGCTCACCCCAACCATTCTAATATCACTGCTTGTTTTGCAACTTTGAAATAAATACTGTTTCCTTTATATTAATTCATTTAAGTTTACTTGTGTACTTTACTTGAGTACGACTTGTTTAGGCCGACTGTGTCTAATATCAGACTCTTACATTTGTCAGGATGAGGATGAACTAGGTTTACCAGCTGTCCCTAGAGCTTCACTCCGAGGTTAGAGAGGGAAGAAGCCTGACAATGGTGAAGTTGACCTCCATATAGCATTGCCATTGTACATAAGTTTGCATGAATCTGTCATTTCTCGTTATTCTAGTGAAACCATTATGATATCGGTTTGGGGATAATGGGTGAAAATTGGATGTTCGTCACGTGGAACTCCTGATAAAATGTGTTCGCAACTTCGTGATTTATTATCTTTTGTGATGTTTGTTTGAACTCAAAGGTGGATGTATGTAGATGTCCAGCCTGATTACTACTTGTTAGTAATGTGAATACTTGCAATTTGCTGCCTCTTAAATGTTTTGTTTGATCTAATCGAAGAGATAATATTTCTGGTAACTTGGTGTGATGACATGATTGTCATTGAGGAATTATGGTATACGTTTGGGGATATTTGGGCTATTTTATAGGCATCCAAAAGCTACAACAAGGGTGGGTTTCAATGCGGTGAATAAATATCTGGCCTTGTGAAAATCTAGCCGCTCAACAAAACCAAACGGCCAAAAAATACGTCAGGTTAGAGAGAAGGACCATCTCTCACTAAGATTCTCACGAAGCTTAGCGCCTGGCACCACTTTGAGTATCAAATCCACCGATTATCCCTTGATTATGCGCGCGTGGACTGGCGCGCATTGGGACCTCACGCGGACGTCAACTGGGAGCGAACACGAACAGAGAACACGACTGGGACGCTGGGCGCGACTCGCGATGGCGTGGGGCGTCGCTGGGAACTCGCGGGCGTCGCTTGCGGTTGTGCTGGGAGTTCGGCGATGGGCCTGGCTGGGCGCGATTGCGAGCAACGGCTTGCGGTGGCGATTGGCTGGGCTCGGCTGACTTCCGGCGGCGATAGGCGATTTCTGGCGATCACTCACGGCGGCGGACGGCGGCGACAAGATGATGATGATGACCGAAAAATATAAATATAAAGGCTCGAATAAATTGTACCCAAAAGCATTCTAACGGATTACCTAAACACCTACTTCGATTAAACTTGGTGGAGCGTTTAATCGAATCTCCCTAACTCTCGAACAAAGTTATTCTCTCGTGTATGTCGAAGAGAAAATACGGCCAACATCAACTTATAGGAGAGATTGGGACATGGTGTATTTATATGCTCCATTAGGGACCTTAAGGAGGCGCTAAATATGAGTTTATTCCATTAGGCCTAGGAATCCTAATTCTACTCCAATACTAATTTAATGTAGGAAGGAAATCTCCTACTAATCTCCTCCTTCTAGAAGACTCCTAAGTCTCCTAACACTAGATTCTTGTAGGAATATCTTTCCTAATTAAAATAATAGTCATGGAATAGAATTAATTCCTAATTTAGCAAGCCTAATTTTACTCCAATTAATAATATAATGTAGGAAATATATTTCCTACTAATCTCCATCTTCTAGAAGACTCCCAAGTCTCCTAATCCCAAGAGAAGATTCTAGTAGGAATTTTATTTTTCTAATTAATTAATTAATATGAAATAAAATTAATTCCTATTTAATAAATTAAATAATAAAACATCCCACTAGAGTAATATTATTGCTCTCCCCATTTAGCCACTATTTTACCAATAAAATCGAGCCTCCATAATTAAATAATATTAATCTGATTGATCGATTTACCTCCCTATGTTTAAGATATAACGTCCGTTGATTAATTAAATTACTGACAAAATAATTAATCAACTTCTTATTCATTTCCGAAATTAGTAGTACTCAGACTTAAACCATTATGTCAGACAATCGTCTACCTGCAGGGTTTAACATAATGTTCCTTCCTGAGCTCATTTCGGGGACGTCATCAATCCAGCGCACTGGAACATAGTGACCGCAAATAATTTATAATACCACATCATATAATTATTCTTACTTACCAAAATACGTCGTATGTCATCCTATTAAAATAGGAATCACTTGGTAAATCAAATAAATAAGAAATAAAAATATATGCTATTTTATATTATCTTACAACTTAAGAGAACGCATCAATCCATGGTCCTGTTCAACACTTAACATAAGTGCTAGTGTAATACTTCAGTCAAAGACCAACTGAA
Source organism: Striga hermonthica (assembly GCA_902706635.1). Lineage (NCBI taxonomy): Eukaryota > Viridiplantae > Streptophyta > Magnoliopsida > Lamiales > Orobanchaceae > Striga > Striga hermonthica. The sequence continues at coordinate 32,448,294 of CACSLK010034598.1, forward strand.
TCAAGAATACACTACAATCTTTTTCCAAGTGGGGTCTCACTGCCAGTCTAGACTGTGAACGAATAGTTTAGTCTTATAAGGAACCGATAGGTGATCTTTCTGTTCGAAACTCTTCGAACCACACTACCTCAATATAAGACATGGAGTATGTATTGCATAAATAAATAAAATGCAAACATATGTACTTTGACCGAAACATGATGGCCATATCAAAATGGAATTGATAGAAACTGCAAAACATCGCTTTTACAGCATACCTCTAACAGCGCAATCTTTAGGGCATTCTTCGCTTCTTTGGCCCGGGAGGAGATATGTGAGAAGGCCTCCTCGTTAAGAGCCTTAAGCGAGCTCTTAAGATTCTTCAAATTAGCCGCAAGACGGAATTGCCTCGAGCCCCCGCCACCATGATTCCAATTGCGTTCAACATTCGACAAGAACTTCTCGTGGGCCGTCCACATGTTAACGAACCGCCATGGTGACCCGGTGGTGTTCCTCACCTCAAATATAGTAACTATGCACAGAGAGTGGTCCGAAATACCCGGAGCGAGGATGGTCGCATGTGAGAATAGATCGGCATTCTCCCATTGAGTATCCACCATTGCCCTATCTAACTTCGACCAAACATGATTGTTGGTCCACGTGTGGAAGAAACCGCTAGAGGGGATGTCCAACAATTCCAAGTCGCCACAAACTTTCAAGAGGTCCATGGTGTCCCTATTAGTGACCCTCTCACCCTTAATTCTCTCCTCTGGTTTGAGGACGGCATTGAAGTCCCCGAGGAGCAACCAAGGTAGGGAGATCCTCCCTCGATAGCACATAAGGTCATTCCACAACAATTTTCGGTCTCCTCTCGAGTGAAGTCCATAAATAAAGCTAGCAATAAATGAGTGGTTGTTAACCTTACAATGGATCTTTGCAAATATGACTTGAGGAAAGGCGGTATCCATAGTAATGTCCACCTTCATGGGGTTCCATAAGATGGCGATGCGCCCTCGGTTAATAACATCAAAATTTTCACAAAAAGCCCAACCCGACAACCTTCTATTCATAAAGAGAGAAAGTCGTCTAGTGTCGGTTTTCGCTTCCAAAAGTCCCAGAGTTTCTCCGGATGAGGTTTACCACCTCATCTTGTTTTAGGGGCCTGTTAAAGCCCCTAATGTTCCATGAGGCGATAATCATTGGGAAGAGGTAGGGTGGCCCCTCTTCTTCACTGGATTTCCCTTCACCGTGTCTCTCCTCCCACTTGTTTTGTCTCTTAGTTTGGAGTGTTGACTAGGAGTTACGGTGGCTAGGCTCGAGGCTCCACTTCGGGTGAGAATCTTGTTGTATTTTCCTACCACTTGGAAGGAATCATCATCGTCCGGAGGAGGGGTCTCAAAATTTTAGGGTTCCGAGTCCCCGGGTGGAGAAGAGGAAGAACCGGCATCCGATGTAATGGCCACCGCCTCTTTTCTCTTTTCACTATCCCCATTTCCATCTTTCAATTCATCTCTTTTCTTTTGTTGTTTCTCCACAATTCCTATCTTCTTGGGTTCATGGTTCTCTCTTTGCCCTTTATTGGTGTCCCCCCTTATTGTTGAGTTGCTCTTTTTGTTTTGTTTGGTGTTGTACCAGTTTCTTGGTAGTCCCCATTGTCTCGCCTTGTCGGACCGGTTTCTTGCCTTTGGCCTTTTCCTGGAGGTGGGCTTTGTATTTCCCACAATTGGAGGTAGAGTGTCCGATAAATTTGCAATTGATTGCAATAGTGTGGGACGTACTCATGTTCTACCTTTTGCTCGAACATTAGTTTCCCCTTGGATTTGACGGGAATGCTATAAACTCTTTCCTTGGAGAGGTCGAGCTCCACCAAAATCTAAGCATAGTTGCATCGGTCCCTCGTAGCCGTGAGCTTGTCGGTTGTGATGGGTCTACCGACGGAGGAGGCTATCTTGCTAAGGGCATTTGTGCTCCAACATTCCCATGAGAGGAAGGGGAGGTTGATCCAAACAGGGACGGTTTTGATGTCATCCTCGTTGGGGAGCACTTTGAGTATGAGCCTTCTGCCGTAGATAGAGTAGGGCCCCCCTTGGAGGACCTTCTCTCTATCCTCTTCGTTTTTGAACTTGAAGACGATCCATCCATTCACATTGGGGATGTATTCATATTGGACTTCCCATGAGTTACATAGCTTCAACAATGCTTCCTTGCCCGGGTTCTTTTAGGTGAAGTACCCGACAAGGCAAAAGTCCCACGTGCTCGTAACGTCCAAGAAGTCATCATCATCTAGGTCCACTCCATTATCCGGTAGAATGTAGTTTAGTTTGAGCGCTTGAGAGGCTTTGCGGTTGTCGACAAAGAGAGCCGAGAATGACCTCTTTCATGAGTCGAGATTCTTTTATGTCATTTTGTCAAACACATTGTGGGCGGAATTTGTGGGCTTAGTTGTGTGTTGATTTTGATTCACCCTTTGCCCATCCTGTTTCTCTCCAGCTAATCCCACATTGACATCATATTTAGTTACATTAACATCATCATGATGGTGACAAGATTTCCCTGACTTACTTGGAGAAATACGATCGACGTCGGGCTTAGACGTTTCACTATTGCTGTTGTTATTTATTTATCTACTATTTTTATTTAATAAGGGAACTTATTACTATTATTATTATTATTAGTAGAAGTATTATTTCTTATTTGGTAGGGTTAGGAGATTATAAATATGGAGGACTCTTTCATTGTACAGTAGTTTTTTGAACGATTAAGAAATTATATGTTCCTTTGAGTTTGTTTTGTTCCCATCGTAGCTTTAATCTGCATCAGTTGGTATCAGTAGACCAGATCAATTAACGATGTCGCCTAGACGAAACAACGACAACGATCGACGAGATGGTCATCTAGAGGATTTGGATCGCAAAATAGACGATCTCGGCTTCCAACTTGAGAGGGTTGATCGGCGAGTCAAAGGGCTTTCGGAGGGTATCGATGAGATTCGCCTGGCTATGCGTACCTTGTTAGCGGATGAGCGCACGGACCGCGACCCGGCAGGCCGTGGGGGTCGCGGTGGGTTTCGCGGCGGACGAGACGGTAGAGGGCAAGGCGGGGGACACCGCTATCGTTCACCTCCTCCGTCGCACAGCGAGGACAGCGGAGACGATACCTACTCGAAAGTCAACCCTTTCGGTTTTCGGCAGCCAGCGAGACGGCGGAGGTGGTGACCGTGAACCGCGCCGCTCGGCGGAGGGTGGCGATAGCCGCTGGGAATCCGGGTTCCGCGTGGAGGTGTCAGAATTTTCGGGTGGTCTTGACGCTGCTGAATTTCTCGATTGGATTACCGCTGTGGAAAGAGTGCTTGATTTTAAAGATGTTCCTGATGAACGACGCGTTGGGCTTGTAGCGATGCGTTTGCGTGGACGAGCCGGAGCATGGCTCACCCAACTGGAGAAGCGGTGACATCGGCTGGGCAAATCACCAATTAATTCTTGGGCTAAGTTTCGTAAACACATGGAAGAGGAATTTCTCCCTTACAATTATGTTCGTACTATTTATCAGAAATTCCAAACTTTCCGTCAAGGGAATAGGTCGGTGGACGACTATACTGAAGAATTCTATAAACTGCTCACTCGAATTGATAGTCGTGAGACGTCGGACCAGTTGATCTCTCGCTACATCAGTGGACTTCGCATACCGATTCAAGATGCCGTGAACATGTTTATACCGGACACCCTAGGCAACGCCCACCAACGCGCCCTTATGTCGGAGCAGCAGCAGGCTCGACGGATCACGTCGGGCTTCAATTTGGCATGCATGGGCTCGGGCACGGGTAACGCAACTTCGGGTTTCTCTGCAGGCCCGTCTTCTGCTGGACCCTCTACAGTTGGGTCGGGTCAAGCCGCCACGTTGGGGCCTGGAGGGTCACCCGCGACGGCCGGCACGCACATGGGTCCTCGGCAGGGTGGTGGGTTGCGTTGTATTTTCCTGCGGGGAGGTAGGTCATCGACAGTCAGCCTGCCCTCGATCGACCGGCGGACATTTGATGTTTGTTGATGGTGGTGGAGACTCGGATAAGTAACCCATATACGATGGACCGCCGATTTTTTATGACGACACCTCGGAATCGGTTGAATATCATCGTGGTGATGTTGGGAAGGCACTTGTCCTACGCCATTCTTGCTTGACACCTCATGGGGATGTTGATGCTTCTAGCAAGCAACACCAAATTTTTGAGTCCACATGCACGGTAGATGATCGGGTTTGTCGATTTATTATTGATTCGGGTTCTTGTGATAATGTGGTTGCAGAAGAAGCAGTGGACAAGCTCCGGTTGCCAACCGAGCCGCACCCGCGGCCTTATTCATTGCCGTGGATACATCGTGGGAATGGCGTCACTGTCAACCATCGAGTGCTTGTGTCTTTCTCTATCGGTGCATCTTACTGGGACAAGATTTGGTGTGATGTTGATGCGTGTCATCTGTTGTTGGGCCGACCCTGGCTGTTTGATCGGGCAGTTTCTTATGATGGTCGTCTTAACACATATACATTCAATTTTGAGGGTGTTAAGATGATCTTGCAGTCGGCCCCGCCACGTCCCTTGCCGTCGTCCTCCACTTCTCCAGTTTGTTTCTCTCGAGCAAGGCATTTGTCGAGGAATTGAAGGATGATCCACTTGTTCTTTTATTTTTGAGTTCCGACTTGGCTTCCCCTCGGCCATCTCCGATTTCCATCCTCCCTTTGTTGGAGGAGTTTTCTGATGTTTTTCCTTCTGAGTTGCCATCGGGACTGCCTCCTTTGCAGGATATTCAGCATCAGATTGACTTGGTGCCTGGGGCGGCCCTTCAAAACCGTCCTCATTACGGCATGAGCCCAGCAGAGCATGACGAGCTTCGACGACAGGTGGATGACCTGCTCCAGCGAGGGGTCATTCAGCGTAGTCTCAGCTCGTGTGTTGTTCCAGCTTTATTGGTTTCCAAGAAGGATGACTCTTCGCGCATGTGTGTGGATATTCGGGCCATTAATAAAATCACTGTGCGGTACTATTTCCCCATTCCCCGACTGGATGACCTTCTAGACCAACTACATGGTGCGACTATTTTCACCAAGCTTGACCTTCGGAGCGGTTATCAACAGATTCGTATTCGACCGGGAGACGAGTGGAAGACAGCATTCAAGATTCGAGAAGGCCTCTTTGAATGGTTGGTGATGGCTTTTGGACCGTCCAACGCACCGAGTACTTTTATGGGTGTGATGAAACAGACTTTGAGAGATTTCATTGGTAAGTGTGTCATCGTTTATTTCGACGAAATTCTTATTTATATCCATTTTCTGGATGACCATTTATTGCATGTGCATGAGGTCCTGCTTATTCTTCGCACGGAGTCCTTCCATGCGGCTCCTCAGAAGTGTGTGTTTTTGGTGGACACGGTTCTCTTCTTAGGTTTTGTGGTGTCGGCAGCTGGCATTCGCGTGGACGAGGGTAAGGTTGCGGCAATTCATGATTGGCCTACGCCAACGACGATCACAGAGGCGAGGAGTTTCTACGGCCTTGCTTCATTTTACCATCGTTTTGTTTTCCATTTCAGTTCTATTATGGCCCCTATTATTGATTGCCTCGCCGGGAAATCGTTTGTTTCGACAAAGGCGGCGGCTGAGGCATTTGCTTTGATTAAGGAGCGCCTCACTTCAGCTCCCGTGTTGGTTTTGCCCGACTTTTCTTGTCCTTTCGAGCTCTCTTGTGATGCTTCCAAGGTCGTCATTGGGGCGGTACTTAGCCAGGACTCTCGCCCGGTCGTCTTCTTTTGAGAAAAGACCTCTGGGCCGCGGCTTTGTTATTGCACGTACGACATTGAGTTTTATGCTGTCTACCGGGCTGTTCACTATTGGCGACATTATCTTTTCCAGCGTGAGTTTGTCCTTTTCTTTGATCATGAGGCCCTCCGCCACATTGCTTCTCAAGACAACATTTCGGCTCGCCACGCTACGTGGTCTTCATATTTGCAGCAGTTCACGTTTGTCCTGAAACACCGGTTGGGCTCGACTAATCGGGTGGCCGATGCACTTAGTCGCTGGCCCTTTTGCTGACTGACATGCGTGTAACGGTGGTCGGGTTTCGACACGCTCCGAGAGTTATACGGTACTTATCCTTTCTTTGGCCCCATTTTGCATCTCCTTTCTGCTGGTCCTTTCGAGGATTTTTTCCTTGATGATGGCTTTATTTTTCGGGGTGTGAGGTTGTGCATCTCGGATTGTAGCCTGCGTTTGAAATTGGTTTCTGAGTTGCATGGAACTGGTCATGTGGGCCGTGATAGATCTGTTGAATTGGTCCAGCGGTCATACTTTTGGCTGACTCTACGACAAGACGTTGCCCGTTTTGTAGCCCGCTGTCGGATTTGTCATGTTTCTAAGGGGACCGCGACGAATGCGGGTCTCTATCGCCCTTTGCCAATTCCATCCCAGCCGTGGGCAACCATCATCATGGATTTTGTTTTGGGGTTACCGCGCACACAACAGGGGTTTGACTCTATTTTTGTGGAGGTGGATCGTTTTTTCTAAAATAGTTCACTTCATTCCTTGTAAGCGCACTTCCAATGCCCTCCATGTCGCGTAGTTGTTTTTTGGGGAGGTCTATCATCTCCATGGTATTCTATCTTCGATCATATCCGACCGTGATTCTCTCTTTCTCAGCCACTTCTGGCGCAGCTTGTGGCGCCTCGCCAGCACGCATCTCGATTTTAGCAGTGCTTACCACCCACAAACGGACGGCCAGACGGAGGTCGTCAATCGCTTCCTTGGTAATCTTCTGCGTTGTTTGGTGGGTGAGAATTTTCGTAGTTGGGAAGCACGACTTAGTCAGGCCGAGTTCGCCCACAATTCAGCTATCAGCCGATCCACGGGCCTGTCTCCTTTTCGCGTGGTTTATGGGGTCCAGTCGTGGGGTCCGGTCGACGTGCTGGCTCTCCCTCCTTCGGTCCAGCCGGATCAACGAGCTGAGGATCTTATCTCGAGGCTGCAACACACACATGAAGTGACCCGTGCCCGGCTCGAGGAGGTGACAGCCGCGTATAAACGAGGCGTGGACTCTCGCCGTCGGCTTGTCGAGTTTGACGGTGGCGACTACGTGTGAGCGGTATTGACGAAGGACCGCTTTGCTGCTCATGAATATAACAAGCTCTCTGCCTAAAAAATTGGTCCTCTTGAGATCATTGAGAAGATAAATCCGAATGCTTACCGTCTTCGGCTTCCTTCGCATGTTCGCACGTCAGACGTGTTTAATGTCAAACACCTTATTCCTTATCTTGGTGACAATTCGGATGACGAGATCGCCTTGGATTCGAGGGAGAATCCTCCCCAACTGGGGGAGAATGATGGCGATGAGATCGCCCTGGCTTACTTGGAGAAATACGATCGACGTCGGGCTTAGACGTTTCACTATTGCTGCTGCTATTTATTTATCTACTGTTTTTATTTAATAAGGGAACTTATTACTATTATTATTATTAGTAGAAGTACTATTTCTTGTTTGGTAGGGTTAGGAGATTATAGATAAGGAGGACTCTTTCATTGTACAACAGTTTTTTGAACGATTAAGAAATTATCTGTTCCTTTGATTTTGTTTTGTTCCCATCGTAGCTTTAATCTGCATCACATCATTATCACTCATTTTATTCACATTGAAAGCATCATCCTTATTTCCGCTAGAAGCCTCTGCATACGGGTTATTGGCAGGCGAGCTCATTTCTTCTTCCATCTCATGAGTATCATCTGGATTTTCACATTCGTAGGAATTATCAAGTAACAGGCGGCGATAATTAGTTTTCTTCTTGGACCTAGGCATTTTGCCTTTAATTTGCAACAGTTACTGTAGGATCAGGTAATATGCGGCACTAAACATATCAATTTCTTGTCAGCAATAGGATCGGAGTTGAAACACCCCACTTTGATTTTACAGAAATTCCTGACTTTCTAAAAATCAGTACAAAATTTTCGAGATCATTTTCGAAATTTAATGGGTGTTAAAAAACATTTTCATAACCCAAGTCTTATCTGGGCCTACGGGGATTCATTACCCGGTTTTCACAAATGGTTTTCATTAACCAAAGCATATCACGAGACATAATACTCAACATGAACATTCAAACCAAAACATCATAACCCAACAACAAGGGTTCCATAAGTTTCCCGAACTCAAAACAAATCATACGTTTTGAAAAAAGGTTTAAACAAGTCTCAACATAAAAGGTTCATTAAGCCTTATTTATTCTAACGGAAGCGAAATATGCATAAATAAATGACCGACCCACTCGCCTCTCCTCGTCACCCTGCTCTTGCTTAACCTGCATCCGTGAAGAGCAGGTGGGGATGAGCACAAAATGAAAAAGCGTGCTCACCACTATGAACATAACAACATGTA
>CACSLK010034598.1:32507278-32532817 GCA_902706635.1 Striga hermonthica
CCAGGTCTTGTTCCTTCGGCGTGCTTCTCGAAACCTCCGATGGCGCGTTCTTTTGCGGCGTTTTCTTCCTTGGCCTAAATGCATCCCGTGCTCGGGCTTGGTAGGGTCGATGACCACTTCCGTATCAAGCGTGTCTGCCCAGCGCCCGACGCGCCCGACCGAGACGTTCGCTGTCCGCGCCGGACGCGCACACCCGCTGCACCCGACGACCGAGACCTGCACACCGTCCGTTCGTGATCCATTTGACGAGTTGATTAGAATCAACTAAAGGCCAAACCTATCCACCCATTAGGTTGTGGTGTTCAGATGAACTTCACCAACGGTACTCTACATCGTCTCAGAGTCGGCAAAAATTTTAAAAGGTAAACGTCCATATCCTAACTATAGATTCCGCTGTGTTAGGATTTATTTCGGTAAATTTCAATGCTGTGCATCTTGTTTGACGTTCCTAACAGAACCCAATACCTGGTGCCCTAGCCATCTCCACCAGGCTTTGTTCCTTCGATGTGCATCACTAAACCTCCAATGGTGCTTCTGTTCGGGGTGTGGTTTCGTCCGCGCGCGTCTACGCCATTGTGCATGTTTGCGTCCTTCCGGTTGGGTCAATTCACGCCTTGGCCGCGTTTGGGTTGACTTGTGCCGCATCTTTTATGCTCCCGCGTTTCGCATTCGCGCTCGTACCCGTCCCTTAAGCCATGCGTGCGTAGCTTTGGCCCTTTTCTCGGCCTTCTCGAGCCTTCTCGGCTCTTGGACCTTCTCGTCATCGGGGCTCGAAACCCACTTTTGTATCACGCGCGAGTGCAGCACAGGCGCGAGAAGCCTAAGCCAAGCGGGCATAGGAGTAATGGGCGACGACGCACACGCGCATGCAAGGGACAACAACTATGAGGCGCGCACGAAGGCACACGATTGGGGCGCAGACGCAGGTCGCCTAGACGAATAGGCGTAGGCGAGGTGGGCGGTGCACGAGCGGGAGAAGACCGCGACCTAGCGGGCGTAGGAGTGCTGGGCGCGGGTACACACGCGTAGGCAGAGGTTGGCGGACTCGGAGCGCGCGCGAAGGATGCTGCGTGGGAGTCTAGCGCGCGGGTTGCCGCGCGCCACGAGGAGTAGGCAAGGCGAGGGCCGGCGCGCGACGCGTAGGATGGCCGAAGGATTTTGAGGCGGCTAAGGATTTTATGCGCATGACTTAAGTTTCAAGCAACTTGGAGTGCAAGTCAAGTCTTTTGAGTTTTGGTAGTAGTAGGATTTTATTTCATTGTTTCTTTTAATTATAGATTTAGGAGATCTAGTTTGATTAGGCTTAGATTTAATTTATGCACCTATAAATACCCATGTACCTCTTCTCTATGAACATGTTGAATGAGTGAATAGAAAAAGGGAACATTGTGTTCATCGTGTGTTAAGCAAGGCCATAGTGCGTGCTTATCATACAAATCGTGTCGGAGAGAAGGCCCTGAGAGCGTCTTGAAGTCACACGTGTCTAAAAGAAGGCCTTGAGTGCGTCTGTTAGTCACACCTATCGTGTTTAGTCGAAGGCCTTGAGTGCGCGATTATTCACAACTAATAGACAGAAACCGCGATCGTTCATCACAGCGCCACCCCGCGTTTGACCAACGCTCGCGCATCATCACCCGATGCGCGCCCTATGCTTATTCGCACTTCGTCTTCACTAGACTCACCGGTGCTGGTCTCCACTTCCGTATCAACCGCCAACACTGGTCAACTACTCAGAAGGAGGCACGGTTAACGATGAAATCGGTCGAGAACTTGAGGAGCGAGATTTGATGTTGCGCGAGTTAAAGAAAAATCTCGAAGGCTCGATTAATCGAACCAAGGCATTCGTAGACGACAAGCAACGAGAAGAGACTTACGCGCCAGGCGAGTATGTCTACTTGAAGCTACGGTCATTCAGACAGCGCACAACAGCACAAAGGGCAGCAACTAAGTTAGGAGTACGCTACTATGGCCCTTATCAGATTCTAAAGCGCATTGGTCAGGTAGCTTATCGCCTAGAATTGCCGGAGAGTTCGCAGATCCACCCAGTTATTCATGTCTCACAACTCAAGAGAAGTTTAGGAGAAGCGCAGATGTATTGTGAGGAATTACCAGCAACCGCAACTGATGGACGAATCATTGTGCGTCCCCCAAAACGTGCGATTGAGTATCGCATGCTGAAAAAAGCAGGACGCTATCGCTGGGAGGTTCTAGTTGATTGGGAAGAGTTGCCACCTGAAGAAGCCACGTGGTAAGACCTTGATGAGATGTGCGATCAATTCCAAGTTTTATCCTTGAGGACAAGGAATCGCTTGAAGGGGACGGGAATGATACGGAAGTGGCTAGGCAGCTCAAGAACACCGCGAGTCGCGCCTACCATGAACGCAAAAGGCAAGCACGAGTGACGGAGAAAGTGCACGCACTGGAGGGTAGTGCGCGTGGAACGGGCGAAGAAAGACCGCACACGGATGTGCGAGCGGTGTGCGCGGATGGCGTGCGTGGCATAGGTGGGCAGGACGCACGTAGCGCAGGGTTGACGGGCGCGCGCTAAAGGTCGGGCGCAGGGGAGGCACGCGCTGCGAACGAGGCCTCATGCCTCGAGGCATGCGGAAAGGTGGGGTAGCACACGCGCGGAGGAGCAGCCGGGGGCGAAGGCATGCACGACACGCCTGATGGGGAAGGACGCGCGGGGCGCGAAGCCGCAGTCCTCGAGGAGTGCGGACTGGCGGGTGATCACGCGCGAGAATATGGCGCAGGCAGCGTTGGCGTGCGCAGCACGCCGTGCGCTAGTGCACGTGCGCAGCGATGCAGTGCGCCCTAATGCCGCAAGTATTAGGCAAGCCAAAGGCGGTGCGTGCCTAGAGCGGTTGGCCGACTTGCGCACGCGCAAGAAAAGAGAGAGATAGTTACTTGGAGTGCACACCAAGAGATTTAGTTTCCATCTAGCTTTATGATTTCTAGCTTGTTTAGGATTTCTAATATTTTATTGCTTTATTAGTTCCCTAGGTAGATTAGGCTTAGACATATTTTGTGCCTATATAAAGGCCCCATCCCCATGTTATTTATCATCATGAATTTTATGAATAGAAATCTGAACCTTTGTTCTTCCACTTTGCTTTATTTTTCCACCAAAATTCTATTGCAATTTTATTCGTTCCAAGAGGCGCTATTGTGGCTCGAAGAACACCTATCGGCGATTCAAGGCGCGTGTTAGCAGCTTATCGGTAATCGAAACACACGGTCTTCATCAGCATGCCAGCGCGCCCGACAAAACGTAGTCAAGCCCGTCCGTACGCCCGCAGCGTGCAGCGAGCGTGGGCAGCGCCACAGTCGCCCACAACACATGCACGTACGGCCAGCCAGCAGTGCCCCGCACACGCTGGCCAGTCTCAGTGCACGCTAGCGTGCCCGACAGCACGCCAACAGTGCCCAGCAAGCCTCGGCCAGTGCCCGATAACACGCCCGAGCGCCTAGTCACCCCAGCACGCGCGAGCAGCGTAACCCGCGTGCCCATTCGCTTGCCCGCGGCGCACAGTAGCACCCGACAGTGCCAGTACGCGCCAGTGCCATAACCCGTGCGTTCGGCAGTGGCCAGTCGCGCCCGACAGTGCCCAGTTGCGCCCAACAGCACCCAATCGCGCGTCCCAACGCCCAGTTGCCGTTGGCCGTGCACAGCAGCACGCCGATAGCCGTCCTACGCGCACGCGCGGTGCCAGTCGCACCCGCCACCGCACGGACCTAGCCAGTCATGCACGGGCCGGCACCCAGGCCGCGCCCAGTGCGTACGTGCGACCGTGTCGGTAGCTCAGCCAGCGGCCGACTGCCCGGCTACAGCAAGCCAGTGGTCCGGCCAGCCAGTAAACCGGCCGGTTCAGACCGGTTACTTGAGCAGTTCCAGACTCAATGACCCAGTCCCAGTTCATTCAATCCAGTCAGTTCAGTATTTCAGTTAAGTTTAGTATTTTCAGTCTAGTCAGTTCAGTTCAGTGTTTCCAGTTCAGTCCATATATATTAGTCAAGTCAAAGCCCGAGATTATTTCAGTAAATCCAGTTTAATGTTTAAGTTCGAGTCGAGCATCTTAGCAGTTATTTTTAATCAGTCTGAGCATAGTACTTAAGTTTGTTTATTTATATATATTTCTACAGTCTGATCAGCAGCAGCACTTACAGTTTCAGACTAGTAGTTCAGGTGGGGACTCAGACTGATTATTACATTGAGTATAATTACAACTATCATGTTCAAGGTATATATATCCAGTTCCTCTTAGAATGGTGGCCAGTTCAGGTGCGTAATTCTATTTTGAGTTCTAGTGGCCTAATCTGCCCACTAGGGTGTGCACATGGGTACAGACATTGCCGACAGATTCAATATCTGATCGAGTAGCAGTTTATATACTGTTGATCAGCCAGTTTCAATTTCAGTACCAGACACAGATTATATATATGCTTTTGATCATGATATTGCAATTATTACTTCTGTTTACTTTAGTATGGGTTTCTGCGGAGCACAGTGGCTTTTAGTGCTCACGCCCCCACTATATTATCTTTTTCAGGTCACCGGGTCGGTCCTGAAGAGTGAGCTGCGCAAGTGGTCGTGGGATTGTTTATACGTCTATTTACGGACTTTTGGACATGTACATATTTATTTTGCCACGTTTTACTTTCGATGACATTTTCAGGTTTTCGAACTCGCATGTTGATTTCCAGATTTTGATCCGATTTATCAGTCGGATTTTATACAGTTTTACATGCCTGTTTGAATAGAAGTAATCCGTTTTTCTTAATAAGCATAAATTAGAAAAGATAACGGATTTTCACGATTTCGCAAACTAATAAGTATTTTGCAGATAAGATTTTGCAAAAATTTGACTCTGATTTTAATAAGCTAGCGGGGTGTTACAATTGGTATCAGAGCACGTTTTTGGTGTATCTGAATACTTTATTAAGTCAGAAAGTTTTCAGAAAACCCGACCACGCCACGCTCACGCCTCGCCGACTACCAGGTAAGTGCTAATTTTTACAAGTTTTATATAGATAAACAAATGTTTAAGTTTATGCTCAGTAGCGTGTCAGATATTGACCCTAGAAACCAATATAGATGCTCGAGTGAGTCATGGAGTATTTTCAGGATATAGTCAAATTATTCCAGTTTATTTTCTCGGGTTAACTTTAGCAACTCGTCAAGAGATTTGTGTGCTTTAATAATCAGTTAGTTGTGCTATATTTATGTATTTGATCAAAATGAACATTTGACTATACAGATGGCACGAAATAGAGATCAGGATCACCATGAGATTTCACAAGCCACCCTAGTCGCCCAGTTTCGCGACTACCACCCAAAGAAGTTATCCAATCACGGAGATCCCCAACTTGTTGATGAGTGGATCCAGGGCCTCGAGATGATTTTTGAGATCATGGACTGTCCTGAGCGTTACCGCGTACTTTGTGCCCAGATCCAGATGACTGGAGACGCACGCCTTTGGTGGAATGCCTACTGGGGAATGCGTCCCGGCGATAAAGAGCACTGCACGTGGGATCGACTCAAGGAGTTAATGCGTGATAAGTATTATCCAGCCTATTATCGCGCAGAGCTTGAGCGTCAGTTCTTGGCGCTTAAACAGGGTACCCTTTCTGTGGACGAGTACGAGCGTGAGTTTACTCGACTCGGATTCTTCGTTCCCGAGTTATTGGGTTCGGAGGAGAAGAGGTCGAGGTGTTCTATTGACGGACTTCTCCCAGTAGTTCGTCACAACATCGTTGGACACGGCGTCCAAACTTATGACGATACTGTCAGCAGGGCCCAGGAGATAGACGCAAGCATTCGAAGGGAGGCCATTCCGATTCCAGTCCAACCAGTTGCCCAGCCAGCACCACTTGTTCAACCAGTAGCAGCCCAACAACCAAAGAACAAGGGAAAGAGGAAGTGGAGAGCACCCCAGGACGAACGGAGAAACTGCCCCAAACAATAACAACCAATGCCATTTTGCCCCTCATGTGGACGACGACACCGCGGAGAGTATCTTATGGACCAGAACATCTGTTTTCTAATTCCAACAGCCCGGGCATAACCGTATAGACTGCCCGCAGTGACAGCAACAGCCACCACCACAACAACCTCAACAACCCCAGCATCCCAGACAGTAGCCACCGAGACAGCCCCAGCAGCAGCAACACGGGAGATAGGAAGCCTGATATGGGATATTATACCCACAAGGCTGAACTGGTCTGTTGACCGGTCGAGGAGGTCGTATTATGAGAAAGCCAAAGAAATCGAGCAGTCAACCAGTCGACCATGCAAGGCTGTCGACCAAACTATCCTTCGACCAGATACACGATCGAGCAACCTATTCGATCTCAACAGGTCGATTACTTAGAGGACTTAACACCACGATGTTCGGCCTAGTCATAGGCGCGTGAAGGAAGCCTCTGACAGAATTCCAGGAGAATATTTACCCCATGTGCAGGGGGACACGTGTCGAGAAGGCAGTGGTGGATAGCGATAACCACCTCTGACAGCCTACCCCATGTGCAGGAGGACATGCGTCCAAAGAGGATTGGTGCAGGCGATAGTGGCGCCGACTACCTCTGACACACGCGTTTGGTGTGTACGGACAGGCAGTTAGGGCAGACAGCTCATCAAATCCGGGCAGCCCTAGGTCAGGTATCTCACCCCTATATAAAGGGGGTGAGCCTTTCTTCATCAACGCGATCATTCTACTACTTACTCTTGAGGATTGATTGAACATACACTGACTTAAGCTTCGGAGGCTCTTCACCAAAAAACCCCTCCGGTGTGAGAGTTCTTTGTAGGTGCACGACATTCAACCAGTGAGAAGGAAGGCGATTACTCAAGTTCCATCCGGTCGAGAAGTTTTATGTTACCATTTGGCGCCGTCTGTGGGGACTTTCGTTTGAAAAGGTGTGCTTGAAGCTCAGCTATGGCGGACGGAATTCCCAAAAACTTACAGTCAACGTTTGATTATGCTTGGACAACGACCAGGCCGTTGGGACAGGGTCCTCCCCCGGGTTTTTCTGTCCCATCACAGACGCCGATCACTCCCGTACCTGTGCTCCAAGGTGTGGGAGTGGCAACGGCGATTCCCGGAGGAGACACTGGCCCCAACCGCGCTCACGAAGCCCGCGCAGCGGACGCGGCGGCGATGCCACCACCATCACCACACAGCTCAACGGTAGCGCAACCAGGAGGAGTGGGATGCAACTGGGAGCGACGGTGGCGCAACCGGGAGGAACGGGGATGCAAACAGAAAGAGCGGTGGCCCAAGGAGGAGCACCGTGATACGGAAGTGGTCATCAACCCCGGTGAGTCCGACAATGATGATGGCGATGATCTTGATATTTGGTTGGAAAATATGTTGGAGGCGCCATCTAGTCCTATTTACCGGCCATCATGTGTACAAGATTGGTCAAAAGGTTGTGGGCCAAAGCTGAAGTCGATGGTAAGGAAACGGACGACCAAGAGACGACGCAAAGCACGGGCCCGAAAAGCAAATCAATGTAGGTGCGAGCCTTGTGCCAAGAAAAGACAAGCTCAAAAGAAGGAGGCTAAAAGGCGGGGTTTGCGATGGGAGAAGGATGGTTGGTGGATACCGGCGGATGACTGTGTGAGACTGAAAGGTTGGGACCCATGGCCCGAACCAATGAAGGTGGCCGCCGACGAGAAGAAGGACGGCGAGCGGCTAATAGGCGAAGGGCGCGCATCGGCCCATGATGCGCGCGGATGGGCGGGGCAGTCCGATGACGGGGAGGGTGCGCGCAACGCAGCGGGCGCACGGGAATGCGCGGGAGGCGATCAGAGCCCGCGGGCAATAGACGCAACGCGCGAAAGAGCAGGCGCGGTGGGGTGCACCGTAGGCGATGAGGGCTGGGGCGTTGGCGAAGACGCGCGCGAGGAAGTCGACAGGGACGAGGCGCGCGACAAGCGCGCGAGTATGGGCGACGCGGGTGAAGCCCTAAGCTGCGAAGGATTAGGCGACACGGGTGATGCGCTGGCGGGAGCGGACGATCGAGTCCTAGCGGGCGTAGGAGTGCTGGGAGGTGACGGGCACGCACGCGGGACGGACGACACGAGCAATGTGCGCGCGACAGCGCACGCGTATGGTGACCGCGCGCAAGACGCCGAGACCGCCGAGAAAAAGGACTCATGAACGCGTGCGACGCATGGGACGGAGACCGTGAGGCGGCGTGCGTATGATAGGGCCGAAGTTTTTAGTGTAGGGTTTGTAGTTTAGGGAGCTTCTAGATTTTCTTGGTGTGCAAGCCAAGCATTAGTTATTTGGTAGGTTTAGGATTTTATTGCTTTCTAGACTTAGGATTTCTATTCTTGCATGATTTAGGAGATCTATTAGATTTAGGCCTAGATTTATTTTACAACTATAAATACCCCATGTACCTCATCATATTGAAGATGTCTTGAATTGAGTATTGAATTGGTGAGCCAATTTTGAGGGGGAACCTTGTGTTCTTAATGTGTGATAAAGAAGGCCATTAGTGCGTCTTTACATGCAGTGTCGGAGAGAAGGCCAATAGTGCGTCTTGAAGTGACGGTGTCTAGGAGAAGGCCGCAGTGCGTCTGCTAGATACATCTATCGGGGATAAACGAAGGCCTCAGTGCGTCGTTTATTCGCAACCCAGTATAGACAAAAGATCGATCCGTCATCACACCGCCACGAGCAGCGGTTCAGGTCCCCGACCAGCAGGTGATAATGATCAGGCAGGAGATGCAACAAATGGTGGCGGAGGCAGCCGCACAAGCAGTTCAGCAAGTCACAAACAGTCTCTCTCGGGCTACGGCAATGCCGAACACTATTGCAGGGTCACGCCAAAATGCGGAGGAGGATGAATCTAGCTATGGTGGAGGCGGGCCCACACATGACCGGGAGATGGAGAGGATGGCGGAACAGCTGTGCCAATTGCAGGCTAAGGTGGATGGTCGAGCGGAGAGGCGCGCTCGAGGACACCCGTTCTCGGCGGACATACTAGCAGCACCCTTGCCAAATAATTACAAGGATACCATCTTGGTGTTCGATGGGACTTCTGATCCGTCGAGACACGTGAGGACATTTGAAAATATGGCTGTGTTGCACGGATATACTGACCCCGTTAGTTGCAGGGCCTTTTTATCGACCCTTAGGGGAGGGGCGCTCGACTGGTTCCAACAGCTCCCCCCAGGCTCGATAGTGGACTTCGAGGATTTTGCGGAGAAGTTGACAAATCAATATTCGAGCGCAGTGGCTCAGGAGAAAACGTATTTGACATTGATGGCGATGATACAAGGCGAGAAGGAGTCACTGCGTAAATATATCGCTCGATACAATCAGGCGTGT
This sequence comes from Striga hermonthica, assembly GCA_902706635.1. Lineage (NCBI taxonomy): Eukaryota > Viridiplantae > Streptophyta > Magnoliopsida > Lamiales > Orobanchaceae > Striga > Striga hermonthica. The sequence goes on from CACSLK010034598.1 coordinate 32,516,620, forward strand.
TTGGAGATTCCATCGGCGGTCGATGAGGTCAAGGCGGGAGGATTGATAAAGAGTTTGCGGGCAGGACCGTGTCGGACTTCTCTGGCTAAGACCTCTGCTCACACGTATGATGAGGTGTTGAGGAGGTGTAGGAAATATATCAATCTCGAGGAGACTGAGGCGGAGTTTGCCAAACTAGAAGAACTAGGTTGAGGGGAGTTGAGGAAAGAGAAAGCAGTTTCGCCTAAAAGGAAAGCCTCGCCCAGGAGAGAGGGGCGAGCTTAACAAGATCGAGGGCGAGAGGACAGGTGGAAGGACCGACCTATCTCTGGAGGGAAGAGATTCCATGATTACACCCCATTGAACGCGAAGGTAGCTGAGGTTCTGATGGCCATGGAGAAAGGGATAGATGGGAAAGATGTGACGTGGCCAAGGTCGAGGTTCGAGGGGCCCACCCAACCGAAGTCGAGGAGATATTGCCGTTTCCACAAAGACTATGGCCATACTACAGAGGATTGTCGGCATCTCAAGGACGAGATTGAGCGCCTTATTCGAGCAGGGCATCTCAAGGAGTTTGTCTATCAGGATAAGGGGAGGAGGAATGAGAAGAGAAGGTGTCGGGAGGACTCGGTAGAGAGGAGTGAGGAGGATGATGATGAGGATGCACGAGGTGGTCGAGATGGTCGAAAAAGAGATGAGGGGAAGAGGAGGCGAGGAAGTAGAGAGCGGGAAAGAGAAAGAGATGGAGGCCAAGTAAAGAGAGGCACAATATATATGATTTCAGGAGGACCGACTGACGGGGACTCGAATAATGCGAGGAGAGGCCATGTTCGAGCAATGAAAAGGAAGAGGGAAGAGGTGAGTATCACGGCCCGCATGCCGGTGATAAGTTTTAAGGCGGAGGATGCCGAGGGAGTGGTCCTGCCGCACAATGATGCCTTGGTGATAACCGCGGAGGTTGCAGGCTTCGACGTGAAGAGGGTATTCATTGATACCGGGAGTTCGGTAGATGTGATGTTCTACGACTGTTTTGTGCAGATTAACAAGGAGCTGAATACGGAGCTGAAACTGGTGACCACGGCACTTTACGGCTTTAATGGGGGAGAAGTTATGCCGATGGGAGAGGTCAGTTTGCCCGTGGCATTGGGATCAGGAGAGTTGAGAAAGGTGCGTATGGTGAGATTTGTGGTTGTAGGGGCTGAGTCGTCCTATAACATCATCATGGGACGGACAAGCTTGAACGCATTCCAGGCGGTCGTATCCACGTACCACATGACGATCAAATATCCGGTGGGCGAAAACATAGGGGAGATCGCCGGGGATCAGCTCACTTCGAGAAGTTGCTACCAAACGACAGTCAGCAATAACAAACAATTGGCGAAGAGGCAGGCTGAGTCGAAGGGGGAGGAGATTAATCGACCAGGAGAATCGAGGTCGAAGGAGGACAAGCAAAAAGTGGAGAAAGGTAAGGAGAAAATGGATATCCAACCTGGGGAAGATGTTGAGGAGATTCAAATGATCGAGGGATGTGAAGGGAGAAAGTTCAGGATCAGAAAGGATTTGGGAGAGCCTATTCGGTCGAGGCTGAACCAGTTGGTTAGGGAGTTCGCTGATATTTATGCCTATACAGCAGAGGAGTTAACAGGAATAAGTGCGGAGGTGATCGAGCATCGGCTAAACATCGACCTCAGCGTAAGGCCGGTGAAGCAGAAAAGAAGGCACCATGGGGCGGAGATGGACAAGATCATCGAGCAGGAGGTCGAGAAACTATTGGGAGCACGACATATTAAAGAGATTCAGTTCCCCGAATGGCTGTCAAACACGGTGATGGTGTCGAAGGCGGAAGGGAAGTGGAGGATGTGCATTGATTTCCGCGATCTGAACATAGCATGCCCGAAGCATTTATATCCGCTTCCCAGGATCGACCAGCTGGTCGACTCCACAGCCGGGTGTGAGCTACTTAGTTTGATGGATGCATCCCAGGGTTATCATCAGATCCCGCTGGCTCGAGAGGATTGGAAAAGGGTCAGCTTTGTAACAAGCCGTGGAACATACTGCTATGTGGTGATGCCATTCGGTCTAAAGAATGCAGGGGCGACATATCAAAGGTTGGTGGATAAAATTTTTAAGGATCAGTTGGGAAGGAACATGGAGGTATATGTGGATGATATGCTGGTAAAGAGCAAAGAGGAAATTGACCATGTGAACGACTTAAAAGAAACATTCATGACCCTCCGGAAGTATGGGATGAAGCTGAATCCCGCTAAGTGCTCGTTCGGGGTCAAATCTGGAAAATTTTTGGGCTACATGGTCACGAAGAGGTTGATCGAGGTCAACCCGGAGAAGGTGAGGGCGGTGATCGAGATGCAGCCCCCCACGAAGGTGAAGGAGGTGCAGATCTTAACTGGTCGAATAGCAGGCCTGAGCCGTTTTATTTCTAAGGTAGCTGAGAAAAGCGGGCCCCTATTTAAGACACTCATGAAGAGCTCAAAATTTCAATGGACAGAAGAAGCCCAGAAAGCATTCGAGGAGTTGAAGAGGATGTTGGTCGATCTACCATTATTGGCAAAACCGGCGCAAGGGGAGGACTTGGTGTTATATGTATCCATCGGTGAGACGACAGTGAGCTCTGTGTTATTGCGGGAGGAAGGGACAGCCTAATTTCTGATCTATTACGTAAGTAAGGTGATGCAAGGGGCGGAGAGGAGGTACTCAGAGATTGAAAAAGGGGCCTTGGCAGTGGTGGTCACTGTAAGGAAGCTGAGACCATATTTCTTGGGACATAGGGTGAAGGTCCGAACGAACATGCCATTTGGAGAAACACTGGGTCGACCCTCCGTGTCAGGGCGGTTAGTCAAATGGGCGGTCGAGCTGAGTGAATACACAATTATCTACGAGCCAAGGAGGGCGATTAAGGCTCAAGCGCTGGCTGACTTTATACAAGAAGGGACGAAGGAGAGCGAGGAGTCTGAAGGGGTGTGGCAAGTGTTTGCAGATGGATCGGTGTCGAGGGCTGGAGGTGGCCTAGGCATCGTACTTATGTCGCCGAAAGGTGACAGCCTGGAGTTCGCAATCAAGGTGGCCTACCAGATATCAAATAATGAAGCGGAATACGAAGCGGACATTAAGGGACTCAAACTGGCCTTAAGTGGCGGAGCTCGAGCAGTGCAGGTGCATTCAGACTCACAATTGGTGGTGGGTCAATTCCAGGAAGGGTTCGAGGTCCGGGAGGAAAGGATGATGAAGTATGTGGAGGAGATAAAGAAGCTGCAGGGAGAGTTTGATTCTTTCGAATTAATCCAGATACCTCGAGGAGAAAATGGTCGAGCGGATCTGTTAGCTAAAATGGCACAAAGTCTGGTAGACTGCAAGAGCAGAATTGTGACCTTGCTGCACATGGAGAAGAGTGTGGTCGAGAAGGAGGTGGTCGATATAGAAGAAGTCGAGGATTGGAGGGCGCCGATACTAAAAGAATTGAAGGGAGGAGCTGTTAAAGTGATAAGGAGATTTTTTGAGCATGGAGGGATTCTCTACAAAAGGTCGCACGCGGGCCCCCACTTGCGATGTGTAACCGGAGAAGAGGGGCGATATGTGTTGAAGGAAATTCATGAGGACTACTGCAGTGACCACAACAAGGCGGGTTCCTTGGTAGCAAAGGCTCTAAGAGCAGGATATTTTTGGCCAACAATGAGATAAGATGCCAAGGATATGGTGCGGAAGTGTTTGCAATGCCAGAAGCACGGCCCACTTATTCACCAGCCGGCCGAAGCCATGACAGCGATGAGTTCTCCCATCCCGTTCGCCCAATGGGGGATCGACCTGGTTGGGCCCATGCCCCAAGGAACCGGACAGAGGAAGTTCTTGATTGTCGCGGTCGATTATTTCACGAAGTGGGTGGAGGCTGAACCCCTGGCAAAGATCACGGAGGAGAAAGTGATACATTTTCTATATGATAACATATGTTGCAGGTTCGGAGTTTCTAAAGTGTTGGTGTCGGACAATGGGACACAGTTCAATGGCAAGCGGATTCGGGCATGGTGCGAGGACATGAAAATTGATCAACATTTCGCTTCAGTCGCACACCCGCAGGCCAACGGGCAGGTCGAAGTGACCAACATAATTATATTGAATGGTCTGAAAACAAGGTTAGAGAAAGCATCGGGAGCATGGGTGGACGAGCTTACTTCGGTTCTATGGGCGTACAGAACAACTCCCCGATCGACCACTGGGGAAACACCGTTTAGTATGGTATACGACATGGAAGCTTTGTTGCCGGTAGAGGTCGAGGTTCAATCCCAAAGATCGAGCACATATGATCAAGAACAGAATGAACATCTGATGATGGCAGCGCTCGACACAATCGAAGAACTTTGAGGAAAGGCAACAATCAGAGTCGAGGCGTACAAACAAAGGATGCGAGCAGCGCATGACAAAAAAGTAAAAACACGAAGATTCCAAGTGGGTGACTTGGTGTGGAAGAGAGTCGATGTGCTGAAACACGTCGGGAAAAAAGAGCCAAACTGGGAAGGACCATACCTGGTCGAGAAGGTCCATGCTGGAGGAGCATATTCTTTAAAGGATGCTGAAAGAAGATCTCTAGCCAGGTCATGGAATGTGGCTAACTTAAAGAAATATTATGCTTAAATTTTTTTCTTTTTTTTTACTCATTATCACCAATGTAATGAAATACTTTGCTCGATGATGAATGGAATGGTGTATTGAAGTTTCTACAATTTACTATTTACCAAATTAACTTTACATAGTCGGAATCCCTGGATTAACCTTGATGACAGACTGTATGTGAAAAACCCATCATGATTAAGGCCACGAGGCTGGATGGTCGTATGTAACGACCACCTCTTTAAAGGTGGGCATGCGTTCAAAGACAAAATCCATCATGATTAAGGCCATGAGGCTGGATGATCGTATGTAACGACCACCTCTTTGAAGGTGGGCATGCGTTCAAAGACAAAATCCGTCATGATTAAGGCCATGAGGCTGGATGGTCGTATGTAACGACCACCTCTTTGAAGGTGGGAATGCGTTCAAAGACAAAATCCATCATGATTAAGGCCATGAGGCTGGATGGTCGTATGTAACGACCACCTCTTTGAAGGTGGGCATGCGTTCAAGGACAAAATCCATCATGATTAAGGCCATGAGGCTGGATGGTTGTATGTAACGACCACCTCTTTGAAGGTGGGCATGCGTTCAAAGACAAAATCCATCATGATTAAGGCCATGAGGCTGGATGGTCGTATGTAACGACCACCTCTTTGAAGGTGGGCATGCGTTCCAAGACAAAATCCATCATGATTAAGGCAATGAGGCTGGATGGTCGTATGTAACGACCACCTCTTTGAAGGCGAGCATGCGTTCAAGGACAAAATCCATCATGATTAAGGCCATGAGGCTGGATGGTCGTATGTGACGACCACCCCTTTGAGGGTGGGCATACGTTATAAAGGGAAAAATCCATCATGACTAAGGCCATGAGGCTGGATGGTCGTATGTGACGACCACCCCTTTAAGGGCAGGCATGCGTTTCAAGGGGAAAACCCATCGTGATTAAAGACATAAGGCTGGATGGTCGTATGTAACGACCACCTACCAAGGGTGGGCATATGTGTATGTGTATGGTGCGACTAAACTACTCAAGTAATCGAGAGGCAAACACACAAGCATCATTTAAATAATGACGAATGGACTGGCTAATGAAAGCGTATCAAAAACATTATTGAAGATCAAGGCAAGTATAAGACAAAATACCACTATTCCACGAGTATTACATAGTCCATCAGAATACATAATTCAAATTCACAACGGACAATATGGAAAATACAAAACAACATCTAAGGAGGATGAGCGGCGGTTGAGTCGGCATTACTCTGATGGGCGTTGGGATCGAGCGGATGGCCAGTTCTGGAGGTCGAATCACAAGCTTCGTTAAGTGGACGTTGACGTATAGACTCGGTCAGCACGGCCAGCATCGAGGCAAGAGGAGTAAGGCCATCGGACAGAGCATAAGTCTTCTTTAGAATGTCCGATCGAGCCAGAGTCCTTTCGAGCAGTCCAGACCACCACTCATGCTCGAGAGGTAAGCTAGGATCACCCTGGAAACTGGAAGGAACCTTTGGCAAGGCCTCCCAAATAACCATGGGGTCGATCTGCTCGAAATCATCCTCGGCGATCTGCTGGCCAGCCTTCTGTAGGGCGAACTGAAAGCAGTCCACCCCAAAGTCCTGCACCTCCTTCAAAAAGGGGGGAGGGACCGCATGTAATCGGCCACCACTTGTTCGCGGAACTCCCAGAGGAAAAGCTGCCCAGTGGTCGTGCCCCACATCATTTGCCGAGCCCGAAGAGCTGCAGCATCAGCATAGCGCTTACATTGGGTGACATGGGCAGCCCTCTCTATGGTTAAGGTAGCCTCCAGTTCCGCTCGAGCAGCCTCCGCATGTACTCGAGCGGCCTCCGCTTGCGCCAGAGCGGCCTCCGCCTGCGCTCGAGCAGCCTCGGCTTGCGCTCGAGCCACTCGTTCCTGCTCGAGCGCAACCTCCTTTTCCTTTAGAGCGGCCTCTTTCTCGGCCACCGCAACCTCTTTCACCGCGAGGGAAGCCTCATGTTCCGCGAGGACTTTATTCTTGGAGGCGAGCTCTTCATCAAGGGATTTAACCTTGACTTCAAACTCGGCCTTCTGTCCAGCCTGTGCCTCGCGGAGTTTGGTATTGTGCTGCAGGAGGGAGGAGTTCTTATCCTGCAGGAAGCGGAAGGTACTCTCGAGACTCTTTATGGACTTCCCAGAGCTGTCTCGAGCCTCTCGCGCTGTAGGTAAAAATTGGACCAGACCCTGTGATCGACGAAAAGAGCACAACTTAATTCCTGCGTAACAGGTGGGGTGAAAATAAGATCACAGGCAAAAGGGAGGAAAGTAATACCTGGGCAAGCCACTGAACAAATTGATCCCCGAATTCGGCAGTGTGGGGCCAAGCTTTTTACGATCGTCCTCGAGGAGAACGCTCTCGAGGCGGTCGGACACCTCATTCACGGAGGCCGACATCAAGGACATCGACTTCGGAGCAAGGGGGTCGGGAAGAAGATAACTATCGTGCCCACGTTTCCAGACGACCGCACCCTGCTCGGTGCGAGGCCGCTTACCCAGCACCGTCTCGCGCTCGGTATCAACTTGACTACCAGACTCGACCAGTGCCTTGGTCGAACCAGCGGAAGGAGTCTTGAGAGGCTGCTTGTCAAGAGAGGACTTCTCCATGGCCTTGTCTTTGGATGATGGGTTAGGCTCGGGAGTTTTGTCTGTGGACTTGGGGGGATTGGTGTCTCGGGGATTGGAAACTCGAGAATCAGATTTCAGACGGCGGTCATCATGTTTCTGATGGCGGTCATCAGGTCTCTGGTGGCGGTCGTCGGGCTTGTGATGTCGACCATCGGACTTCTGGCGGTGGTCGGCAGCCTGTGAAAGACGAGCATCGACCTTGGAGGTGGTCAAAGCCTTCGGCGGGACAACCGAGGAGGAAGTAGGTTGAGAGGTTTTGCCAGGAGGAGGTGGAGGAGTTTGGCGCGGCGGCTGGTGTTGGAGCGGCTGTTGTTGTTGGTGTTGTTGCGATTGTTGTGAGTGTTGGGGCTGCGGCTGTGGTTGTTGTTGGGTTTCCTTGGGCGGTTGCGGAGGAGGCGGTGGAGTCTGCCGTGGAGGCGACCGCTGTTGCGGCCCTGGTCGAGATCCACCAGAGCTGGCCGACCCGTCGGCCTTATCGCTGGTCGATCCAGCGGCAGCCCCCGATTTCTTCTTCAAAGGGGTTTTCCTCGGGGGAATGTTTAAACTAGGAGCCTCTACACAAATACGATAATGAAATCAAGATAAATATAAGCTTTATTTTGACAGAAACAAGAATGTATATGCAAACAGTCGAACAAATGGATCAAAAATTACCTGGATCATCTTCAATACGAACAAGTTCGAGAATCTCCTCGGTGGGGGGAGATAGAGTCTTGTGGGAAAGAAGACCACAAAAATGGAGGTGGTTCTCATCTTGGAGAAGTGTATCGGACGCAACAGACTTGGAATTCCAAGTGTGAATCCGCTGGTCCAAAAGAGGGTTTGAAGAAGGGACCGTGGCTGCCTCTCGCGAGACTTCCTTGACCCAGGGAACAGAAGGCCAAGGGAAAGCGACATCAGGTCAAACAAAGATAAATCTATCAATCCATTTGGGAAGATTGGTGGGGATGTCATTTATAAAGTGAGCACCGTTGCGGCTCTTGAGGTAGAGGCCTCGACCCTGCTTGGAAGGGTCGTAGCAGTAATGGAAGAAGTTTAGGTCAAATCAACCTAGACGGATACGGCAGAGAATGATAAAGGTAGTTATGAAGCGGATGGCATTAGGGGGGAGTTGATGCAAAGGAATGGAGAACCACTCGCAAATGCGGAGTATTTCGGGGCTTAAAGGAAAACGCATGCCAAGTTTGAACTGGATTTCAAAGAAAGTGTAACAATCCTGTGGAGGATGGTCGAATTTATCAGAGGGGGAGGATCTGAGGAACGCCCAACCAAGAGGTTGGCCGATTTTATCAGGGTTGAACCAAGGGTGAGAAAGGGAAGTGGAAGAAGAGCGCTTGGAGAGTTTTTTGGTCGAGGATCGTTTGGGCGGAGAACTCGAAGAGGGAGGAGCAGTGGGCTGCGGAGAAACAACCTCATCCTCCTTTGGCTCGTCTAACGCGCCAAGAGGAGGTCAACGATGGCGGAGAGGAACGTTATCCATGGTATCCCCGGAGTTCGAAGAAGCGACGCGGGCTGTAAAAACACGGGTAGGGACAGTCTCGCTGGGGTGAAGGATAAGGAGAGGGACAGCTTCGAGCGCAGAGGGTAGTATTTCAACTGAATCAGAGGATGTCTCAGAGTCTGAAAAGAAAATCAAAACAAAAACAAAGAGAACAATATCAAAAGGAAGTCGTCGCAAAGAAGAAAGAGGGGAGAAGAAAGATTAGGGTTTTAGGGGAGAGCAACCCAAAAACCAGAAGGAGAATTCGGGGGGTAAAGGGACGGAAATTTCAAAAATTTTCAAAGGAGAGGCAAAATCCTCAACACTCAATAGACAAACAAGAGTATTCCAAGCACAAATTCAACGCAAAACGAGCCAATTTGAAACAATTCAGCAAGCAGATCAAGAGCACCCAATATTGAAAATCCAAGAATACACAAAATAGAACCATAAAGAATACAAATTCAAGTGTGAAGAGACTTACTCATAACCGTGGGTCGATAATTGATGGAAGTTTGAAGGAGCGCAGGAGAAATCGCCGAGAAAACAAAGGTTTTTTGCAGAGAGAATTCTGGGTGCAGAATAATTCAGAAACTGTGAAGGTGGAAAAAAGTTGGAAAATACGCTAAGTATGGAATTTATACTTTGGGAGATTGAAGGGTGGAGAGACGAGGGCTGTTGGATTAAAGTGAGATCCAACGGTGAGGAGTATTAATTTGCACGGAGCTCAAAACGGACGCGTTAGGCGAGGAGGCGCAATGATTAAAGCGCCTGACACATATGACAGACGTGACGTGTGGCAGGAAACGGGCGCGACAGAAAGGACTTAAAGCAGATAACTTTATCCCTAGCGATTAATGGGAAATTATTCAAAAAAATGAGCGGGAAGCTTACCAGCTGGTCGATATCTGACGACAGACCATCCAGAAAGACGATAAATACTAATTCACTCTTAGATCGAGTCATTCAGACTCGACCAGAGTGGGGGGGACTAGATGATATGGGATATTATGCCCACAAGGCTGAACCGGTCTGTTGACCGGTCGAGGAGGCCATATTATGAGGAAGCCAAAGAAATTGAGCAGTCAACCAGTCGACCAAGCAAGGCTGTCGACCAAACTATCCTTCAACCAGATACATGATCGAGCAACCTATTCGACCTCAACAGGTCGATTACATCGAGGACTTAACACCACGCTGTTCGGCCTAGTCATAGGCACGTGAAGGAAGCCTCTGACAGAATTCCAGGAGAATATTTAGCCCATGTGCAGGGGGACACGTGTCGAGAAGGCAGTGGTGGATAGCGATAACCACCTCTGACAGCCTACCCCATTTGCAGGAGGACACGCGTCCAAAGTGGATTGGTGCAGGCGATAGTGGTGACGGCTACCTCTGACACACGTGTTTGGTGTGTACAGGCGGGCAGTTAGGGAAGACAGCTCATCAAATCTGGGCAGCCCTAGGTCAGGTATCTCACCCCTATATAAAGGGTGTGAGCCTTTCTTCTTCAACACGATCATTCTACTACTTACTCTTGAGGATTGATTGAACATACACTGACTTAAGCTTCGGAGGCTCTTTACCGGAAAACCCCTCCGGTGTGAGAGTTCTTTGTAGGTGCACGATGTTCAACCGGTGAGAAGGAAGGCGATTACTCAAGTTCCAGTCGGTCGAGAAGTTTTGTGTTACCAAAGCCCGTGTCTATGCCATCGATCAGGCCGAAGCAGAGCAACACTAGGTACTATGTCTGGGATGATTATTCTAAATGATGTTCCTGTTTTTACCTTATTCGACACCAGAGCGACTCATTCATTTATATCACACCGATGTCTTGATGCCATTGGGATTCATGCTGTCAGCGCTGTCGATCCTCTCGAGGTGAGTTTAGCCTCGAAAAGAAAGATAGTGACTGAGGCCAAAGCCGAGAGTCTCAGCCTTTCAGTCGGTGGCCGTATCTTGACTACCGACGCTTATGTCATCGAGATGAGGGATTTTGACCTCATTCTCGGTATTGACTGGCTAACTCATTTCCATGCAGATATCCGTTGTCACGACCGGGAGATTACTCTTCATCTTCCGGAGGATGACCAGATCACTTTATTTGGTTCCATGACTCGTACTCTGCCTCATATCATTTCCATGGCGAAAGCCAAAAAGATTCTACGACGAGGTGATTGCCAGGGGTACCTAGTGAGCCTTGTCAGTGACGAACCAAAAGCGCGGAAACCTCACGACATTCCTATCGTTAGTAAGTTTGTAGACGTTTTTCCAGACCATCTTCCAGGTGGTCCACCCAGCCGACAAGTGGAGTTTTCTATTGATCTTATTCCGGGAGCCGGACTAGTATCCAAGGCGCCGTACAGAATGGCACCTAAGGAATTACAGGAGTTAAAGACTCAGACCTAGGAGCTGCTGAATCTCAGTTTTATTCGACCGAGCGTTTCACCATAGGGAGCACCCGTTCTATTCGTCAAGAAGAAGGACGGTTCTATTGGCATGTGTATCGATTACCGGGATCTTAACCGGTTGACGATCAAGAATAAATATCCGCTTCCCAGAATTGACGACTTGTTCAACCAGCCGAGGGGCGCCTGTGTATTTTCTAAGATTGATTTCCGTTTAGGTTACCAACAGCTGAAGATCAAGGAGTCAGATATCGCAAAGACAGCGTTCCGAACCAGATACGGTCATTACGAGTTCGTGGTTATTCTGTTCGGTCTCAACAATGCCCCGACGGTGTTCATGGACTTGATGAACCGTGTATTCCATCCTTTCCTCGATCAGTTCGTTATCATTTTCATTGACGATATTCTTATTTATTCCAAGAGCAAGAAGGAGCATGGAGAGCATCTGAGGGTCGTTCTTGAGACCCTTAGACGTGAAAAATTATATGCTAAGTTCTCTAAATGCGAATTTTGGCTTCAGCGAGTGGATTTTCTTGGCCACATTATTAGTCAGGTAGGTATCAAGGTTGATCCATCTAAGGTTGCTGCAGTTCAGAACTGGTCAGCGCCAAAGAATCCATCTAAGATTGCTGGACAGATCATTGTGAGTCGAGCTTTCAGGAGTTGAAAGAGAGGCTTACGACGGCACCGGTACTGATTATTCCGGATCCTTCTTGGAGTTTCACCATCTTTAGTGATGCTTCGAGGCAGGATTTGGGGTGTGTACTTATGCAAGACGGCCAAGTTGTAGCGTATGCTTCACGTCAGTTGAAGCCCCATGAGCAGAACTATCCCACGCACGACTTGGAGTTAGCTGAAGTGGTACATGCACTTAAGATATGGCGACATTATCTTTATGGCGGTTGGTGCGAGATTTATACCGATCACAAGAGTCTGCAGTATATTTTCAAGCAGAAAGAGCTCAACATGCGTTAGAGACGTTGGTTGGAGCTTGATAAAGAGTATGATTGCACGATTCAATATCATCCGGGGAAGGCGAATGTTGTAGCTGATGCCCTGAGCCGAAAGGTAAAGAGTAAATTATCATGTTCTATTACTCACCAGCGCCATCTTGTTCGAGATTTTGCCCGGATGCAGATTCAGGTCGTCAAGTCACTTCCTGCAGAGATTATGGGGAGTGTTAACTCGATGCAGATTTAGCCTATGTTGAGAGACCGAATCCGGCGAGAGCAGGCTTCTGATCAGTTTCTTCACGCTATCGAGGCCAAGGTTCACACCGGAGGAGTCGAGGGTTTTTCCCGAGGCACATATAGAGCCTTAGAGTTCAGAGGCAGTATTGTAGTGCCGAAAGTCGAGGCTTTGCAGAAGGAGATCTTGACCGAGGCACACACCGCGCCTTATCTAGCATACCCCGGTAGCACCAAGATGTACCACGACCTGAGAAGGTCATTTTGGTGTTGGGGAATGAACAAAGACGTAGCCAGTTTTGTAAAGAAGTGTTTGGTCTGCCAGCAAGTCAAGGCCAAGCACAAGAGTTCGATGGGCCTTCTACAACCACTTGAGATTCCGTAGTGGAAGTGGGAGGAAGTCACGATGGTTTTCGTTACGGGGCTAGCCAGGTCGTCCGAGCATCACGACGCGATTTGGGTAGTAGTGGACAGATTGACGAAAGTCGCACATTTCCTACCTGTATCGATGACCATGTCGATGGAGAAGTTGGCCGAGATTTATACCCGTGGGATCATTCGACTCCACGGAGTGCCCGTTTATATTGTGTCAGATCAAGATCCCAGATTTACCAGCAGGTTTGGGAGAGTTTACACGAGGCGATGGGCAGACAGTTGCAGTTCAGTTCAGCTTACCATCCAGAGACAGACAGTCAGACAGAGAAAACGATTCAGATGCTCAAGGATATGCTCCGAGCGTTGGTCCTAGACAGAGGTGCTAAGTGGGAGTCAATTTTGTCGTTAGTCGAGTTCTCCTATAACAACAGTTATCAGGCGTCGATCCAGATGGCTCCTTTCGAGGCACTTTATGGGCGTAAATGTCGCTCGCCCCTTTATTAGGACGACATTGGCGAACGTCAAGTACTCGGTCCAAAGATGATCGAGGACACAGTTGAGCAAGTTGAGCTGATCAGACAGAGTATTAAAACAGCGCAGTGTCAGCAAAAGTCATCAGCAGACAAGCACAGACGAGATATCCAGTTCGAGGTCAGAGAACGAGCCTTTTTGAGAGTTCGACCATTCCGCGGGAGCATTCGATTCAGGAAGAAAGGGAAGTTACATCCACGTTTCATCGGCCCGTTCGAAGTTCACGAGCGAGTGGGCGAAGTAGCCTATCGTTTAGCTTTGCCTCCCAAGCTATCCAGTGTTCATAATTTTCTTCATGTATCCCTGCTTCGGAAGTATTTGTGCGATCCAGATCATATTCTCTAACATACTGATATGCAGCTGCAGCCAGATTTATCGTACGAGGAACGTCCGATAGCAGATTTGGACCGACAGATTCGACGGCTCCGTAGACGAGATATTCCCCTCGTATGTATTAGATGGAATTGCCACTGAGAGTCCGATGCTACTTGGAGCACGAAGCAGACATTAGAGCTCATTTTCCAGACTTTGAGTTTTGATGTATATACTTTTATTGTATTCTGTATATATGTCCAGTTTTATATTTCCGAGGACAAAAATATTTTAAGGAAGGTAGATTGTAATAACCCAATTTATTATTAATAAAAGTGATGTATTTCCTTTTGTTAATAGTATTGATTTCAGCTTTCCAGTTAATAAGTTCGTCTTTAAGCCAAAAGATTATTTGATTTCATTATTAACCGAGTTCATTTTGATAATTAATTTCCAAACCGTTTATATTGTAAACGGATATTATTAATCGAGATTAATTGTTCAAGTCGAGAATGCTCGAATTAAATTCTGAAGTTAAGTTCATGTTAAGTATTGGATTTCCTAAGCTAAGCCGTAGGACATGGTACACTCACGCCGTGCGTTACCGCACACGTGTGCGCGCACGCCATTGCCGTGCGCGACGCATAGCATCGCCATACGCACGCATGCCATCGTCCGTGCGCGCCTCTCCACTGTCCAATCATGAGCTTATGTTCTATTAAGTGCTATGTTCAAGCCTAATTAACCCAAGCTTTAAGCTCTTCATATTGCCGTGAATAATGCTTGCAAGTATTAAAATATTTGCAACTTGCATGACCTAGTCACCTAGTAGCTTGGCCACATGTTATGTGCTAGTTTAAACTTGTGATGACCAAGCATTTCGGTGCCACCTAAGTGTGATATCAAGGCAGTTTTTATGCCACCAAAGCATTAGAGAATAGCAAGTGGCACCACTTAAATTACCATGCATTTTTATCTCCATCTTTTACCCATCTTTATTTAAGCAAAGCCGTGAGTTTGGTCGTCCATTTCTCATGCAAAACCTGAACGCAAGTCTTGAATAGAGAGTACAGAGAGGAGAAAATATCAAGAGAAAAGATAGAACATAGTTTGCTCTAGTAATTTCCGAGAGGAGGCACGTGCATCACCAAGCAAGCACACCTGACTAGTACGCGCACGTCCTAGCATTTTCATCGTGCGATTTGAGGGGTATACTCCTATTCACCCTCTTTTAGTTATTTTATGTGCTTATTAACAAGATCATGCGTAAATCATGTTGTTCGGTTTAAGTTTTAAGTCAAAAAGGCCTCGAAGGTGCTATGTAAGCCCTTCCCGAGCTATCAATACCCAACCGAACACTCCCAAGTAATTCATGTATGTTTAGTCATGTCATGTTATGTCCAACCATATAAGGTTCGCCGGAAAAAGTTGTCGGAAGGTCGGCGAAGGGCCGACCGTAGGGGCCTGCCCGCATGTAGCAGTGCAGCGCCAGCCCGGCAACGGCCTGCCAGCACGCGTGATGCAGAAGTGGCTAGGCGGCTCAAGAACACCGCAAGTCGTGCTTACTACGCACGCAAAAAGCTAGTGCGAGGGATAGTGGAAGTGCGCGAAATTTAGAGTAGTGCGCGCGGGGCGAGCAAAAATGGCCAGCACACAGCGGTAGGAGCGCAACACGCGCGAGCGATAGGGCTGGTAGGCGCGCTCGCGGAAAGGTCGCACACTGAGGGAGCACGCGCGCTCGAGACCCCATGCCTCGAGGCATGCGGTGAGGCGGGCAACCACGCGCGCGGGACGGGCGCACGGAGCAATGGCGTGCGCGGCACGCTGCATGGCAGTGCACGCGCGGACGAATGCGGCGCCCTAGTCCTCGAGGACTAGGGCAAGGCAAGAGGCGGTGGCCGACTTGGGGCGCGCGAAGGAGAGAGAGGCGGCTAGGGGTGTTGGGAATCATGAGGATCTCGATATGCACAAATCACGGATAAACATTCAAACATAAACCTATGCGCAGCGGATCTAAAGGTTTGATGTAGAAAACTTACGGCTTAAAATTTATGTAGATCTGGCTGGCCCGAACGGATGACCGCAAATCAAATCTTCTCGGAATCGAACAAACTTGACCAATCCAGGAAGCTGGCGTCACGGTGAAGTCAACGGCGTTGACCGATCGGGAATCAGAACATCCACGCGCTCTTACGCGCGCGTGTGAGTCTCAGCAGCAGCAATCCTCTGGTGGCGCGTTTAGGCGCGTGCGGCGACGGCTGGCGGCGATCTCGACGGCGATCTCTCCGACTCGTCGTCCTGGTCGTCGTGGTATGGTCACTTGCTGGTTTTGGTCTCCAGTTTGGATGGATGATAGATTTGATTGGAATCCCGTATATACCATAAGATCTTCTACTGTATTCTCAAACAGCTATCTAGATCTTGTATCAGTGGAGCACAAGAAATAGAACAAATCCTTGGAAGAGAGAGAGAGAGAGGGGGCGGACGTGTTTGCTAGGTTATGGGATTGTGTGTTCTCTTCCAAGAGCCTAATGTTGTATATATAGAGCTACAGTAGGGACCCTAAGGAGAATAGGATAAGGGCCTCTAATATATTAATACTATGGAGCAACCCCACAATTAATATATTAATAATATTAAA
>CACSLK010034598.1:32536085-32547935 GCA_902706635.1 Striga hermonthica
TCCTTGCTTTTTCCGTCGAGGCTCTTTGGATCTTTGTGAAGGCCCGATCTCCAACGGTCGATCACAATTCGAAAAATATAATTTACAAAATTACATAAATCAATTTCTAGATCCAGCGAGTGGATGTACATGCCTTCTACTAATAAATTAAACTATTCGGTCAACCCCAAGGCAATTAATACAAGCATTCATCCATAATTCCTCGACAATCCCGAGACTTTAAAACAAATTTAAAACCATACAACCAACCATCAATTAAGCACAAGCACATAAAAGAGGTGGCCCTAATAGTGGATTAACTACTTCCTGCAAAACCAAGTTATGCATATAATCCAATATATATGGCTGCGCTTGAGCACACATAGACAATATAAGCTGTTTAATATTGATCTTGTACATAACGAATTAACCTCGGGCTCTGATACCACTTGTTGGGATCTATGAGGATCTCGATATGTACAAATCACGGATAAATATTCAAACATAAACCTATGCGCAGTGGATCTAAAGGTTTGATGTAGAAAACTTACGGCTTAAAATTTATGTAGATCTGGCTGGCCCGAACGGATGACCGCATATCAAATCTTCTCGGAATCGAACAAACTTGACCAATCCAGGAAGCTGGCGTCACGGCGAAGTCAACGTCGTTGACCGGTCGGGAATCGGAGCATCCACGCGCTCTCACGCGCGCGTGTGAGTCTCAGCAGCAGCAATCCTCCAGTGGCGCGTGTAGGCGCGTGCGGCAAGGTTTTCAAAATCGAGATTCTACGTAGAATCGTTTTGGGTGCAGAATCGGAATCGTAGAATCGAAATCGTAAAATCGTAAGACTCTACTCAAAACTTCCAAAATTAATTATTTTAACAGCTTTTATGGTAATCATCAAGAATATGTATCAAAATGCTAAAAAAAACCACCACTTGTTTTTGAAAATATAAATGTTCAAATTCTAACACTCTACGCGTTCAAACTTCAAAGTTAACACTTACAAATACATAGACAAATTAGAAAATCAAATGTCCAATATCACCAAAGTCCGAAAGGCAAACATACTAGTGAATAGTGAAATAACACCAAAGTCCGCGGAATAGTCGTTCCCGAAGTAGACATTATATCATTTGAAAACTGAAATTGAAATTTGAAAGATAATCATCAATTAGCACAATTGAGTACCAAAAAAAAATGACCAAAAGGCCGAGGAAGACTGCTCAATCTCCCTGTTCCAACAATGATAAAAAAAAAAAAAACTTGCAGGGAGATAAGTAGGGATAAATGGTTATCTCTAAACGGGAGAACAACAAAGTGATGAAGCTTAATTGTTGAGAAGACTGCTCGGACGAAGAAGACGTAGGCGTCGAGGCCGAGCCATTTTAATGTTGGAGACTCGGATTTCGGACTGTGGGAGGCTACAGCCGTGTGAACTGTGGAGGACTGGAGGCCGAAGAAGAAGTGAGAGAGAGATGGATTTGAGTTTAACGTCGGAGACTTGGAGTACGACAGTCGGCCGGCGAGGGATGGAGGTGAAGAAGTCGCGGACGGAAGACGGGAAGAGCAGATTAGAGATTAGGATATTTGGATTTTTAGGGTTCTTATTAGAAAAATTTAATTAATTCGGTTTGTATTGGGCCAAGGGAGCGAATATTTATGCTTCTTTGGGCCAATTTGTGTAAAAAAGAAAATCAAAAGAAACAACCCAAGTGCCCAAACGTAGCCCAACTTTAAAATCTGGTTCTAGT
Organism: Striga hermonthica; assembly: GCA_902706635.1. Classification (NCBI taxonomy): domain Eukaryota; kingdom Viridiplantae; phylum Streptophyta; class Magnoliopsida; order Lamiales; family Orobanchaceae; genus Striga; species Striga hermonthica. The sequence goes on from CACSLK010034598.1 coordinate 32,537,820, forward strand.
ACATTAATTTGAGTTTTGCATAGAATCGGTCAAAATCGTAGAATCGGTCCGATTTTACGATTTTGACCGATTCTATCAATTCTGTAGCGACTCTACATTCCTTTGCAATTTTGAGCGACTTAGAATCGATTTAGTGAGTTTGAGTCGTAGAATCGGCGATTCTACGACTCAAAGTCGCGATTTTGATAACCTTGGCATGCGGCGGCAGCTGGCAGCGTTCTCGACGGCAATCTCTCCGACTCGTCGTCCTGGTCGTCGTGGTATGGACACTTGCTGGTTTTGGTCTCCGGTTTGGATGGATGATAGATTTGATTGGAATCCCGTATATAACTTAAGATCTTCTACTGTATTCTCAAACAACTATCTAGATCTTGTATCAATGGAGCACAAGAAATAGAACAACTCCTTGGAAGAGAGAGAGAGAGAGAGGGGGGGCGGACGTGTTTGCTAGGTTATGGGATTGTGTGTTCTCTTCCAAGAGCCTAATGCTGTATATATAGAGCTACAGTAGGGACCCTAAGGAGAGTAGGATAAGGGCTTCTAATATATTAATATTGTGGAGCAACCCCACAATTAATATATTAATAATATTAAAGTACACCACAATAATATTATTGCACTCCCCTCACCTATCCCAAATTAAATTTGAGACTCCTTATTATAAATATCCGATTTACCTCCCCATGTTTAAGATATAATGTCCATTAATTAATTCGATCACTGATAATCCAGAATTAATTAATATATTATATTACCGAAGCTAGCGCTCGCTCATAGCATTCATATTATGCCGGAATAAATCCACCTGCAGTGTTTAGCATAATATTCCTTCATGAACTCACTTCGGGGACATCATCAGACTAACGCACATGGTGACCGTAAATATCTTAATAGCACATCGAACACATAATGTCATTACCAAATTCATTAAGTATGTCGACTCGGCTTGGATCTCACCCAAAGAATCAAAGCAACAACAATTATGTGCACATGTCTATTTAATATCTTACGGGTTAAGAGCACACAATAATTAACTGAGGCCTAGTTCGTTTACGACGATAAGTATAAAACGAACATCCCTCTCTGGGATCCTATTAAATACATAAATGTACTAGTGCAACTAATCGGTCAAGACAAACCATACGGTTGACACTACAACCGTTCCGATGGGTTGTTCAATTCCATGTAGGTTGTGAACCAATGATTCTTGTTTCGCAAGTAACTGATATAGTGATCTTCGGTACGCCCGATGACGACCCACTTATCTACATGCAAAACAACAGAACGTGGAACTTATTTAACCAAACATAATTCTCATCCATCAAGAAATAACAAGTGTAATATCCACTAAAGCAAGCTTAAGTATATAACACCAACAAGGGGATGGTTGCCTTGGAGTGCAAGTCACGTTTCAAGATCCCCAAGTTATCTAGTTTCCTTTATGCTTTATGATTTTTAGATTGTTTAGGATTCTTAATATTTTATTATTTTATTAGTACCCTAGGTAGATTGGGACTAGATATATTTTGTGCCTATATAAAGGCCCTTTCTCATGTTATTTTTTATCACCAATTTTATGAATAGAAATCTGAACTTTTGTTCTTCCACTTTGCTTTAGTTTTCCACCAATATTCTATTGCAATTTTATTCGTTCCAAGAGGCACTGTTGTGGCTCGAAGAACACCTATCGGCGATTCAAGGCGCGGCTAGCAGCTTATCAGCAGTCAGGACACGCGATCCTCACCATTGGTGCTTTCATTGAGAGGTGTTAGATCGTGTGTCTTTCTCCTAACCCATTCCCCTTTCTTTTCTTTTATTTTCATTCGATTTATTCAAAAAATAAAAATAAATCATCATTATCATTCCAAGACGAGTCCTCAAAGTAAAGAGCGAAAAGAAGAGAAGAAAACCATGGCCAACAAGGAGATGAAGGATAAGATTGATAATCTTGATGTCCAAGTCCGAAGCATGAGCGAAGTTATGGAAGGAAGGCTCAGATCGCTAGACGTAGGCCAAAGCAACACTAATACTGTCATGGCTTGACTCGATCAACAATTGGATGAGGTGTTGCGATGGTTCAAACGGCAGCAACAGCAGCGCGTGGTACCGCCGAGGCCGCCGTCACCTAGGCGCGATGAACGGCGCTCGCACGATCGACCGTATGAGGAGTACGAGCGCGAGCATGAGGAGGATTTCGAACGGCGATTGTAGGCATCCAATTATCGAGATCGACCGAGGGTCGACAGGCCGAGTCTTGTGTTGTCCATGTTCAACAACAACGATCCGGAGGCCTGGCTCAACCGTGCTGTTCAATACTTTGAGCTCAATGAAACCGATGGCCATGATCGAGTAAGGTATGCAACATACTATCTAGATGGCGAGGGTAACGTGTGGTGGCAATGGCTCACAAGCGTTTACCGCAACCGACAGCGAGTCATCACCTGGGGCGATTTTGAGCGAGAGTTACTCACATGCTTTGGTACATCCGACTACCACAATTATGATGAGGCGCTGACTCGTATAAGGAAAATAAGTAATTACGTGATTATTTGAAGGAATTTGAGCGTTTAGCTTGTCATGTACGGGGTTGGCCCGAAACTGCATTAGTAGGATCATTCATTGGCAGTCTGAAGTATGATCTTGTGGCTGAGGTACGTCTGGAACGGCCAGATACCATGCACGCAGCTATGGAAGTTGCCTGATGGCGCGAAGATCACCTGGCAGCCACGCGAAGGGGATGGTCAGATGCCCGCTTCACCGATACACGCCGCGCAGGCCCAACGACCACGGGCACACGACCGGCCATCAACACTCGACCAACAGGGCCAGCAGTTAAGCAACTTACTCCTGAGGAGATCAGACGCCGACGTGAGAAAGGCTTTTGTTTTAAATGCGAAGAAAAGTTCCCACCAGGTCATCGATGTAAGCAGGCTTTTGTTATAGAGGTTGCTAATTCCAATGAGGAGGATTCTGAGGTCGAAGAGGAACCAAAGCAAGAGGACGAGGTCGAAGTGCTCGAGGAGGAAGCTGAAATCTCGATGCATGCAATGGCAGGGATTAGAGGGCTAAGAACGATGCGACTGCCAGCTTGGGTTAAGGATCGTAGGGTGATCGTGCTCGTAAACAATGGGTCATCACATAACTTTATTAATGCCGACTTGTCGCAGAAGCTGAAGTTGCCAACCACGAAGATTGAGCCCTTTTAAGTCCGAGTAGCTAATGGAGAGAGGCTACAATGCACTGAGTCATTTCGTAAAGTGTCGATCAAGTTCCAAGGGGTTACTGTGAAGGGGATCTCTATGCCTTATCCATGGTCAGACCTGACGTCGTTCTAGGAGTACAATGGCTCGAGGGATTAGGCAAGGTGACCACCGAATACCGAACTGGGGTTATGGAGTTCAATTCTGGAGGTCGACAAGTCACTCTGAGCGCTGACACTGAAAAAGGGACCAAAGAGGTTTGATTGAAGAGTATTGAAAGAGTTTGGCGAAGTGGCGGCCAAATATTTGCAGTAGTGGTCGAGGACAGGAGTGCGCACACGGAAGAGGTCGAGCAACAACAGGGCGATGTGCGTGAACTCCTCGAGGAATTCGAAGGAGTGCTGGACGAGCCCAAGGGATTACCACCTCACCGGGAGTTCGACCACCGCATACCACTGGTCAACGAGCAACACGCAGTACACGTCCATCCCTATAGGTACGCTCACTTCCAGAAAACTGAGATCGAAAGACAAGTAGCTGAGATGCTAGAGTTTGGGTTAATTCAGCATAGCTCGAGTCTGTTTTCTTCACAGTACTGTTAGCTAAAAAGATGACACGTAGAGGTTTTGTACTGAGTATCGGGCTCTAAATGCCGCGACTATCAAGGATCGGTTTTCTATTCCTAGTGTCGATGACATGCTCGATGAGTTGGCTGGATCACGTTATTTCTCAAAGCTCAACCTGAGAGCAGGATATCATCAGATACGACTCCACAAGGCCGACATTTCGAAGACGGCCTTTCATACGCATCAAGGGCACCATGAGTATTTGGTGATGCCATTCGGGCTGTGCAACGCCCCATCTACTTTCCAATTCGCTATGAATTCCATCTTCAAGGAGTACCTACGTAAGTTTGTCTTAGTATTCTTTGATGATATCTTGGTTTACTCAAAGTCATGATAAGATCATCTAGAACATTTGAGAGTGGTGCTTGAAGTCTTGGAGGCTAACTCATTTCACATCAAACCGTCCAATTGTTCATTCGGACAGAAGATGGTTGAGTACCTAGGTCACTTTATATCATACGATGGCGTGAAGGTTGATCCACGGAAGATAGAGGCTATGATCGATTGGCCGAATCCAACGAGTCTCACGCAACTCTGAGGGTTCCTAGGGCTCACGGGTTACTACAGGAAGTTCGTAAAGGATTATGGGACCATCGCCAAACTACTTACGGAGATGAGCAAGAAAGGCGGGTTCACATGGACCAAGGCTAGCGATGAGGCATTTGAGAAATTGAAGGGCGCCATGACTACGACGCCGGTACTCGCAATTCCAAGATTTGATGTCTTTTTCGAGGTACACACGAATACGAGTGATATTGGAATTGGAGTCGTGCTAGTGCAGGAAGGACGACCCTTAGCCTATCTCAGCAAGGCACTAGGCACGACTCGATTGGGGTTATCTGTGTACGTGAAGGAGATGCTAGCGGTTTTCGAGGCTGTAAGATGCTGGAAGCCTTATCTATTAGGGCGTCGATTTTGGATCGTGACCGATCAGCAGCCGCTCAAGCATCTACTCGATCAAAGGATTGTTACCTCCAAGCAGCAAAAGTTTTTCTCGAAACTTATGCGGTTCAACTTCGAGATAGTCTATCGGCCGGGTCGACAGAATGCTGTGGCCGATGCATTATCCCGACGGATGGATGTAGCTGAGCTTAATGCTATCACGGACCGAAGTGGACCATTTGGGAGGATGTTCGAAAGGCGCAAGAAGAGGATACTTATTGCCAAAAGTTGCGCCGAAGGATCGAAGCAGGTGAAACCACCGCTGCTGATTACGAGCTGCATAATGTCCTACTACTACACCGAGGCGGAGTATTCGTTCCTCCGACATTGGGTAGCTATGCGAGAAGATCATGCAGCACTTCCACGATTCTAAAATTGGAGGCCACTCGGGTATCTACCGCACATGGATGAGAATAGCTAATACCTTCTTTTGGCTAAGACAATGGAGCACGGTTCGGGATTACATCGCACGATGCGACGACTATTAGCGCACTAAAGCTGATTCGCGTCAACCAAGTGGGCTTCTGCAACCACTACCAGTACCCGAAGCAGTTTGGGAACACATTACTATGGATTTTATTGAGGCGTTGTCGAGTTCTAATGGGTTCAATGGTGTTATGGTCGTGGTGGATCGTCTTACGAAGTATGCTCATTTCATACCCATCACCCACCCCTATACGACAAAGTCGATAGCCAGGTTATTTGTGGAGTATGTGATGAAGTTGCACGGGGCACCACGACCCACTGTGTCTGACCGAGACCGAATCTTCATGAGCAGCTTTTGGTCCGAATTTTTCAAACTGCAAGTGACTGAGTTATCAATGAGCTCAGCCTATCACCCACAGACAGATGGACAAACCGAGGTAACTAACCGAACTCTCGAGCAGTATTTAAGGTGCTATTTTAATCAATTTTCGAAGAAGTGGGAAAATTTTCTGCCATGGGCTGAGTATTGGTACAATACTACTTACCATGAGTCGACCAAGATGACTCCATTTGAGTTGGTATATGGTCGTAAACCGCCCACACTGATCAATTACTTGGAGGGAGGCACGGTCAACGATGAAATCGGTCGAGAACTTGAGGAGGGAGATTTAATGTTGCGAGAGTTGAAGAAAAATCTCGAAGGATCAATTAATCGAACCAAAGCCTTTGCTGATGGGAAATGGCGAGAAAAAAGTTTTATGCCAGGCGAGTATGTTTACTTGAAGCTACGAACCTTCAGGCAGCGCACTACGACACAAAGGGCAGCAACCAAGCTAGGATTTCGCTACTATAGGCCCTATAAAGTTCTGAAGCGCATTGGTCAGGTAGCTTATCGCCTAGAATTGTCGGAGAGTTCGCAGATCCATCCAGTTATCCATGTCACACAACTTAAGAGGAGTTTAAGAGAAACTCATAAGTGGTGTGAAGAGTTACCAGCGACTACGACCGATGGTATGATCATAGTAAGCCCAAAACGTGCAATTGAGTATCGCAAAATAAGGAAAGCTAGGCACTATCGCTGGGAGGTACTAGTTGATTGGGAGGAGCTGCCACCGGAGGAAGGCACGTGGGAAGATCTCGACGAGATGCGCGATCAGTTCCCGAATTTCATCCTTGAGGACAAGAAGCGCTTGAAGGGGATGGAAATGATGCGGAAGTGGCTAGGCAGCTCAAGAACGCTGCAAGTCGCGCTTACCACGCACGCAAAAAGCTAGCGCGAGGGACAGTGGAAGTGCGCGCACTTGAGAGTAGTGCGCGCAGGGCGAGCGAAAATGGCCAACACACAGGTGTGCGACCGATAAGCGCGACAGGAGCGCATGGCGAAGGAGCACAACACGCACGAGCGACAGGGGTAGCAGGAACGCTTGCGGAAAGGTCGCACGCTGAGGGAGCACGCGCGCGCGAGACCTCATGCCTCGAGGCATGCGGTGAGGCGGGCAGCCACGCGCGCAGGACGGATGCACGGAGCAATGGCGTGTGCGGCACGCCGAATGGCAGTGCACGCGCGGACGTAGGCGGCGCCCTAGTCCTCGAGGACTAGGACAAGGCAAGAGGCGGTGGCCGACTTGGGGTGCGCGAAGGAGAGAGAGGCGGCTAGGGATGGTTGCCTTGGAGTGCAAGTCAAGTTTCAAGATCCCCAAGTTATCTAGTTTCCTTTATGCTTTATGATTTCTAGATTGTTTAGGATTCTTAATATTTTATTGCTTTATTAGTTCCCTAGGTAGATTAGGACTAGATACATTTTGTGCCTATATAAAGGCCCTTTCCCATGTTATTTTTTATCACCAATTTTATGAATAGAAATATGAACTTTTGTTCTTCCATTTTGCTTTAGTTTTCCACCAAAATTCTATTGCAATTCTATTCGTTCCAAGAGGCGCTGTTGTGGCTCGAAGAACATCTATCGGCGATTCAAGGCGCGGCTAGCGGCTTATCGACAGTCGGGACACGCGATCTTCATCAACGCGACAGCACGCGCACGCCAGTAGTGCGTCGTGCATAGCTGTGCGGTAGCGCCCAGCAGCGTGCCGCCAGCGGCCATTGCAGTGCACGTGATACGGAAGTGAGGTTCAACACCGACAAGTTTAGTGAGAGTGAAGGGATAAAATGCAAAAGGTGCGCATCGGCCCTTGATGCGCACGAATGGGCGAGCAAAATGCGCACGCGGGCTTTGCGGGGCATAAGCGGGTGCGCATGGGCGAATGGCTGGTATGCGGGCACTTTCTGGGACGCGCGGCGGTCAGGGCACAAGGGCGCAGTAGGAGCAGGCAGTGACGCGTGGGGTGACGCGGGCGATGGCCTAGACCGAATGGGCATAAGAGTGTCGGGCGACGGCGCGCACGCGCGCAAGGAGAATGGCAGCAGCGGGGAGCACGCGATAGCGCGCGAGTGCAGCACAGGCGCGAGACGCCTAATCTGAGTGGGCGAAGGAATGATAGACGCGGGTATGCACGCGCGCGAAGAAGCCGACATGGACGCGGGGCACGGTAAGGCGCACGAGTGGGGAGCAGACGACCCATTCCGTGCGGGAGTAGGAGTAGCGAAGGCTGTGACCAGCACGTGCGGGAGAGAGTCCGATCAAAGTTTTTGTCTATCTATCTTTTTCTTTTTTTCGGTTTGCCTTTTGCTCAGGTTCCGATTTTTCTCTTCTTTTTGTTTGATTTTTTGGTTCGAAATTTTGTTCTTTTTTTCGTTTTTTTTTTGTGTGAGATCGAGTCAAAAAAATAAGAGTGTCATCCTAGTTGTTGATTTTATTCCTAGAGTCTTAAAAAAAAAAGAAAGAGAGATTTATGATGTCAAACCGTGAAATAATTCAAGCGTTGGAAGAAGTCTTGAGGACAATTGGCGATAGCCAACATGTCACCAACGAGAATCTGGGGAGAATCAAGCTCATGGCCCACGATTTGGCCGGACATCTTACACGATTGAACCATCGGCCAAGGAGAAGTCACGGGACGAGGACCCCCACGGCATCGAGCGGCACCGGGACAGAGCGCGAGGATGACGACGGGCGTTCATGGCGGACGTACGCGTCACACGCATCGCACGCGGCGACTTCGCAAAGACGAGCGGCGACCACACCGCGACGACCGAAGGTGCGAAGACAACCGACGACGGCGCGATGGGCGCGAGGATCACTACCGCGAAGAACACCTCGAGGAACGTGCTTATACGCGACCGAAGATAATCAATCCCACGTTCGCGGGAGTAGATCCGGATGCATGGTTGAGCCGGACAACACAGTACTTCGAGATCAACGATGTGCCAAGGTATGGAAGAGTTCAATTTGCTGCTCATCATCTCGATGGAGAAGCAAACGTATGGTGGCAATGGATTTTGCATAAGAATAACGGCGAGCACATGCGTTGGAGGGACTTTGAAAGAGAGCTCATCACAAGGTTTGGTTCTAGTGATTACTATGATTATGATGAAGCTCTGTCTCGAATTAAGCAAGTTGGTAGTTTGCGGGACTATCAAAAAGAGTTTGAGCTCATTGCTAGTAGGCTGCAGGATTGGCCCGAGAGTGCGCTAGTTGGGGCATTCGTTGGAGGACTAAAAGCTGAGTTGGCGGCTGAAGTAAGGATGGATAGGACGAGCTCGTGCGAGCCGCCATGGAGTCGGTGAGGTTGCACGAGGATCATCTCGTGCGGTACGCAAGGCGAGGCCGAGCGACGTGCGCATGGAGCTTAGGCGCACGCACGCCGCGACCGAGGAACAAGTGTGTAACACCCCACTTTGATTTTAAAGAAATACCAGACTTTTCAAAAATCAGTATAAAATTTTTCGAACTCATTTTCGAAAACATGGGCATTATTCAACATTCAACATCAACCAAGTCGTATATGGTTGTCCACATGGTTTTCATTAACCTTTTTAAAATTCAATACCACATGTTTATAGCAAGCATAATCGAATCCACATGATAATCCATAATAACTTTCATACGAGTATCGAACAAAGGGTCCAAAAATCCCGACACTGACAAGTTCGAAAATAGTTCAACATGTCTCAGAGACCACACATTATTCATAACGCAGCGAAATCATAAACATAATAATCATGACCAACCCACTCGTCTTTTCCCGTCATCCTGCACCTGCTTAACCTGCATCCGTGAAGAGCAAGTGGGAGTGAGCACAAGATGAAAATCGTGCTCACTACTATGCACATAAATAATATATGACAATGGTACAGTCGCAGCATGAATATAAGATAATCACATATTGTCTCATCTCCTATCAAAATCACAACAACCACATTACTCCTGTGCACATATATCACTAGCTGCAGAACGAGGATTCATTACCCGGAGGCGGGAGTACATGCCACGCTACGGACACGGCCTTCCATATGGGCTTACGTACCTCGCAAGGGCACGGCCATATCAGGACTTAAGGAGACTTGCCTCGCAAGGGCAACCGTATTACATCGACGGGGACAACCGTACCGACGGCCGTAACAGCTCACATCGATAGGCTACATATTTCATATTCATACTTAGATCATACCGTAAATAAAACATTCATCATTCATGGCATAGACAATATTAGATTAGAACCCACCTGGTATAGCAACGGAAATGGCACACAATCAGGAGTAGGCAGCGAGCACGGCTCGTCAAACACCTACAACAATTATTATACTAAGATCAACACTTTTGACCTTAGAGAAACATTCACAATTACTCTTGGTCGAACTTGATTCAACCAAGTAGTTCGTGAAGTTCCGTGAATATTGGAACACTTGGACCTAACACTTAGACTTGACAAAAATGCATAAAAATATCACATATAGTCCTAGCACGCAAAACGAGGTCAAACCAGTCAAAGGAACACGCAAGGGTTTGAAAGAATATAAGAAAG
>CACSLK010034598.1:32603083-32615538 GCA_902706635.1 Striga hermonthica
TTTTTTTTTTTTTTACGGATTTTGATGTTGAATCTTCTAGGCGCACTTTTTTGTTTTGATCTGATGTTTCTGGTTAATGGTTGCTCTTAGTATTTGGTCGCTTACCAATTTCCTTATCATGTCGACCCGTACTGGTTTGCCCTTTCTCCTTTTCTGAGTCGTCTTATGTCAACTTATCGACACATCCATTAGGTCAGAACATATAGTATCCTCGTTCTTTTTCCTTAGTCGACCGTCTACCAGTCGACCTTTACTTTGTTTGGTTTTATTTTCTGGACTGATCTTTGGGCTTCGATTTTTTTTTTTAGCTTCCCACTCCGACTCTTCCCCTGATTCACTCGACGACTTGATCGATAGAGGCCTCAGTCAATCTGATTCAGTCGAGATAATTGGCTGTAGGACAACCAATGCTTCTCCTCGTTCTTCTTCTTCTCGCACTTCTACCCCGAAAGTCGACTGGGAGGAATACGATCAAGCACTTCTAGAAGGTGGCTTGGTGGAGATCTTGAAGAGTCCTCGAGGGGATTCCCCTCGCCTTGACCCATTTCCTCGAGGTATTCCCCTTAGGTTATTAGAAATACCTGTGTATATAACTAGCCCTGTACCTGTACCAATAATCACTCCCCTCGTTAATCCTCGAGGGGTTGTGTCTATAGCTTGTCCTTTAGCCAAATTGGCTGTTCTAAATCCTTTTCGTTATGCCTCTGCAGCTCAAATCGAGGGCTTCGGGCGATTTAGTGGGCTTCCCTCCGATTGGGAGCTGGTTGCTCCAGGCCCTGAAAACGACTGCGGCCGCCCTCCACAGGGCTGTCACACTTTTTTTATCGATCAAATTGTCTTCGGCCTTCGCTTTCCTATCCAAGACGAGCTCTTGTCGATAAGTAACCTGTATAGTATTCCAATAAACCAGTTTTCCCCCAATGCCCTCTGTATTATGATAGCTTTTATAGTCGTTTCTCGCATAGTGGTTCGCTATTTTTTGCCCGAATTTTTCTTCTACTGTTATAGCTATCGACTCCAGAAGGGTGTCCATTGTCTAGTTCGTCGATCCGGCGTCTCCTTTCTCGACGACCTTTCTTCGAACATTACAGAATGGAAGTCGAAGTTCGTATTTATTCGCCCTCCTGCCAGCGCCTATCCCTATGTCAATAACTGGATAACCATAAAAGTGAAACAAAAGAAACGACCTCGGTCTGAGGACTTCGAGAAGCTCTTAGAAGAGCTTAATAAGCACTCTTATAGTGCCCGTCGAATAATAAGAGATCGTGCTTTGGTCAATCATGCTAGGATTGTCATTCATGAGGGTCTTCCTCGCCTCGATGATCCGCGTAAGCTATTAGTAGCCCTTGCATGCTTTCTTCGTGTACTATTTTTTCTTCTTGTCGATGATTAGCTCCATTTTATTAATCGTGTGTTCTTGTTTGTTGTTGTTGTTTTGTTAGTCACCGCCCTTAAGCGTTTTGAGCTTAAAAAGAAACAATCAGCCGATCAACCGACTGTCGGTTCTGGTCCCCCTCCTCCCGGCGGGTCGGGGTCAAAGGCTGCTGCAACGGCCTTCGAGAAGGCTGCTGCACGGAAGTCTCGAGTCGAGGCCCCTGGTGCTTCGGGTCGGCACAAACAGTCTGGTTCGGGGTCCCGCAAGAGACCTCAAGATGATCGGCCTTTAGTTCTGATCCCTGACGACCTCAAACGTCGCAAGGTCGACAAGGGAAAAGAGAAAGTGGTTGAGAAGACTACGGCAGACATTACCGTCAAGGACGTGATTGTTAAGATGCCTTCTCGGCTTTGGAACCACCCAGAGCCGTATCACGTGGCCAAGTATCTCAACTCTACTATTCCTGAGGCTGACAAGAAACGCGTCGAGGGAAATCTCTATGAACGCTCTTGCTACGCCACCCAAATGCTCACTCGGGTATCTTTCTTTCCCTTTACTGGTCCTTTGATTACGTATTTTTTCGGCTTATTTTACCCACCTTCGATTTGTGTTTTTCACAGTTCCTGGCGGCAGCGCTCCCCTGCCTCGAGAAGTGCAGCAAGGCCCCTACTGTTTCTACCAAGTCCATTGAGGACAAATGCGCAGCTCAGCGCAAAGAAATCGAAGAGCTGAGGGAGGATCTTGAGGCCGCCCGGGCCCTTATCGACAAATTGAAGGCCGACAAGGCCGTAGCTCGCCATGCCAACGAGAAGCTCAAAGTCGACCTTGCGAAGGCTCGTGAAGAAACCCTGGCCGAGAAGGAGGCCGGCATCGAGGAGGGGAGGTGATCGTTCTTGAAGTCTCCGATGGGCTCCATCTTCATGGAGACCTATCGCAAGGAGGTCGTCAAGGCCTTCTGCAAATCCACTGACTTCCTCGATGAGTTGGTCCCTACCGCTATCGAGTACTTTGATTTCGCCTTCTCGGCTTGGGAGTCCGCGGTGGCGAATACCGAGCTGGCTGGAAAGGTCGACAAGGCCGCTTTGAAAGAGACCCTTCCTGACCCCGTGGGGTATGCAGATGATGATTCCCTTCTCGGTGATCATCAGTGGTGGTCGGTTCTCGAGGCTCGTGCTATTTTCGAGGCTGGGCTGAGCTCTCAACTCGAAGTTCCTCCTACCCCATTGACTGGCCCGATCAACCTGGTCCAACCGAGTGGAGCTGATCAAGTGGGGGATGAGAAGGAAGTCGAGCAGAGCACGGAGCCGCTTGTCGACGAACATGATGAAGAGCAAGGGGGGGCCGATGCTGAGAAAACCGCCACAATTGTCGACGACGGTGGCGATGCTGCTGACAAGTCGGACGCTGAGTCTTAGATTTATTTTATCTTGGGATTGTGCCCGTTATGATTTCTTCGTTTTATGATTTTTTGTCGTCGTTTTTTGTTTGTCGTCCTAGGCCTATTTTCAGGCTTGTAAAGGCCAGGGCGACTCGGCTTGTAATGGTATTATGAATATTATCGATCGTTTTTTTTTTCTTTTTTGTTTATCGCGTTTTTCTGCTTTCTCGAGTTATTAAAGTGTTATGGCTGTTCGCAATAATTAGGATCAACTTTACCTGCTGCCATTCCTCCTTCTCCCAACCCCTTGTGCGAGCTGGTCGAAGTCGAGCACAGATTTCAACAGCTTCATAGTTGTTGAAACTAAGTTTTTCGGGTCGACCTCTCCCAATCCCTTGTGCGAGCTGGTCGAAGTCGAGCACAGATTTCAACAGCTTCATAGTTGTTGAAACTAAGTTTTTCGGGTCGACCTCTCCCAACCCCTTGTGCGAGCTGGTCAAAGTCGAGCACAGATTTCAACAGCTTCATAGTTGTTGAAACTAAGTTTTTCGGGTCGACCTCTCCCAACCCCTTGTGCGAGTTGGTCGAAGTCAAGCACAGATTTCAACAGCTTCATAGTTGTTGAAACTGAGTTTTTTCGCCACTGTTGGTAGTCTTATTTAGTGGGTTGCGTGGTTAATTCCTATTTATGCCGTAGTTGGGGTACAACTTCGGTTGTTTAGGTCGACTTCGTAGCCGTGGGCTTCGTAGCCTTGCCGAGATTCCACTCGAGGCATACAACTTCATAGTTGTTTGGATCGACTTCGTAGTCGTAGGCTTCGTAGCCTTGCCGAGATTCTACTCGAGGCATACAACTTCGTAGTTGTTTGGTCGACTTCGTAGTCGTAGGCTTCGTAGCCTTGCCGAGATTCTACTCGAGGCATACAACTTCGTAGTTGTTTGGGTCGACTTCGTAGTCGTAGGCTTCGTAGCCTTTCCGAGATTCTACTCGAGGCATACAACTGCGTAGTTGTTTAGGTCGACTTTGTGGTCAACATCTGGTCGGCTATATAGCTGTTTCGAAAAAATCAGTTTATTCAACAATCATAGAAAAGTCGATGCGTAAATATAGAGACATATTAGAAGCGCAGAAAATTTTTTCATTACTGGATAAAATTTGATCGTTGCCCAGTACAAAAGGAAAACTCAAAACATTGTTTAAGCATAAAAACGTTTGAGATGGATCACATGCCAAGATCGCGGTAGTTGTCGACCCTCTGCATCTTCGAATTCATACGCACCCCTCTCAAGCACTTTTGTGACTGTGTATGGCCCTTCCCAGTTAGCTTCTAGTTTTCCGACATGCTTGAGAGCGTCGGCCCGTTTTAAGACGAGGTCTCCTACTTGAAACCGCCTGGTTCGGACTTTCTTGTCGAAGGTTGCACGCATCTTCTGCTTATACTCCACAGATCGCAACCAAGCTTCCTCTCGTACTTACTCTATCATGTCGAGGGCTTCTTTTGCTAAATCTTCATTGTTCTTCTCCTCATAAAATGTCGACCTGTGAGATTCCAAGCCTACTTCAATGGGCAATAGAGCGTCCATTCCATAAACCATGTGGAATGGTGATTGTCCTGTTGAACTCCTTGGAGTCGTCCTGTAAGCCCATAGGACCGTTGTCAGCTCGTCGACCCAGGCACCAGATGCTTTTTCCAGCCTCTTCTTCAGTCCCTGCAAGATGGTTCTGTTTGTCACCTCGACTTGGCCATTTGCCTGTGGGTGCGCAACCGAGGCAAATCGCTGTTTGATCCCCATGTCGACACACCACGCCTGGATCCGCTTTCCTTGGAACTGTGTTCCATTATCCGAAATCAAGACTTTTGGGACCCCAAATCGACAGCAAATATTGTTGAACAAGAATTGTATCATTTTGTCCTCGGTAATTTTTGCCAAAGGCTCTGCTTCCACCCATTTACTGAAGTAGTAGATGGCGACCACCATGAATTTCCTTTGCCCTGCTCCCATCGGCAATGGGCCTACTAAATCGATTCCCCATTGAGCAAAGGGGATTGGGCAGTTGATTGTTGTCATTGCCTCGGCTGGCATGTGGGGGATTCCACCATGGCGTTGGCATTTGTCGCAAACTTGCACCAACCGCTCGGCTGCTTTTTGGATCTTGGGCCAATAATAGCCCGCTCGAAGGGCTTTGCCAGCCAGGGCCCGCGATCCCATATGCGCTCCGCAGTACCCCTCATTGATCTCTTTCAAGACATGACCCCCTTCTTCCTCGGAAACGCATCGCAAGTGGGGTCCGACCATCGACTTCTTATATAAGACCCCTTCGACCTCAAAATATTTACTCAGATATCGGGCTGCTTTTTCCGCCTCCTGCTTATCTCCTTCTGGTACTCGACCTTGTAACAGTTCACGAATTGCTCGTCGCCAATCCTGTTTTTCGTCGACTTCCATTGTCTCACTTAAGACACTTCCCTCCAAGTGCAGTGTGGTGATATGATTTCCCATCTTTCCTTCGTTCGAACTTGCTATCCTAGCGAGCCAATCGGCTCGCTTATTCTCCTCTCGAGGTACTTGTGTTAACTCAAACCTTTCTAGGCCTTGCACTAGGTTCTGGATTTCCTCGACATATTTTATCATCCGGCCCTCTTTGATTTCGCAATTTCCCAGTACTTGCCCCACAACGAGTTGTGAGTCGGAGTGCGCCATGATTTCCGTTGCCCCACCACCGACTGCCAATTGAATTCCCTTAATTAGAGCTTCATACTCTGCTTCGTTGTTCGAGGCCTTAAACCCCATTCTGATGGCGAAGTCGAGCTGTTCGCCTTCGGGGGATACTAGGACGATCCCCAGACCAGACCCTCTGGCCGCCGAGGACCCGTCAACGTGCATTATCCATTTCTGGCTAGCTCCCTTAGTTCCTTCTTGGATGAAGTCGGCCAGGGCTTGGGCTTTTATGGCTCGTCGCGGTTCGTATTTGATAGAATATTCACTGAGCTCGACTGCCCACTTTACGAGTCGACCCGACACAGTAGGCCGACCCAAGGTTTCTCCAAGCTGAAAATTCGTCCTTACGATTATTACATGGTTCAGGAAATATGGCCTCAATTTTCTGGCTGTGATTACTAACGTTAAGGCGGCCTTCTCGACTTCGGAATATCTTGCCTCTGCGCCTTGAAGTACTCGACATGTATAGTAAATCGGCTGCTGGGCTCCTTCAGCTTCTCGCAGTAATACAGAACTTAGGGAAAATATTCCCACCGAAATATAGAAAACTAATTCATCGCCTGACTCTGGCTTTGTTAACAACGGCAGCTCGCTCAAAAACTCCTTCAACTTTTCAAATGCCATTTGAGCCTCGTCACTCCACTGAAAAGCTTTTTTCTTAAGTAACTTGAAGAATGGGAAACTCCTTTCCGCAGCTCGAGCTATGAACCCGCTCAGGCCTGCGATTCGACCCGTTAGGACCTGCACTTCTCTAACATTTTTTGGCGGGGCCATGTCAGGTATGGCTTGCACCTTGTCCTTGTTTACTTCAATGCCTTTTTCAGTCACGATATAGCCCAGGAATCGCCCTGCCCTCACTTCAAAAGCGCATTTGCTCGGGTTCAGCTTCATCCCATAAGCCCTTAGTGTCTTGAAAGCTTCTTTCAGATCTTCTATATGTGAGGTCGAGGACCTACTTTTCAGAAAGATATCGTCCACATATACCTCCATATTGCGTCCGATCTGCAATTTGAACATTCGATCCATCAACCTCTGGTACGTTGCTCCTGCATTTTTAAGCCCAAAGGGCATGACGACATAACATTACGTCCCTTTACTTGTGACAAAGCTAACTTTGCTCTGGTCTTCGGGGGCCAATGGGATTTGGTGGTACCCCTGGGATGCATCCATCATGCTTAGCAACTCGCAACCAGCTGTAGAATCAACTAGCTGATCAATCCTTGGCAGAGGATAATGGTCTTTGGGACATGCCAAGTTTAGGTCGCGGAAGTCGATACACATACGCCATTTGCTCAATGCTTTTCTCACCATTACAGTGTTGGATATCCATTCGGGGAATTGGATCTCTTTGATGTGCTTGGCTTTTAACAACTTATCCACCTCGACCTCGATTGCTTTGTCTATCTCAGCCCCATGATGTCTAAGTCGCTGCTTGACAGGCTTTTTGAGGGGGTCGACATTGAGCTTATGTTCCATGACTTCCGGATCGATTCCCGTTAATTCCTCTGGAGAGAAAGCAAAGATGTCTCTAAATTCCTTCAGTAATTCCACCAACTGCCCCCTCAATTCGTCCTCCAATTCTTTCCCGACTTTAGTGGTTTGGTCCTCTCTTTCTCCGATCTGAATTTCCATCAGCTCTCCGTGTGGTTCGAGATCGCTTCCCCTCGGCCTTTTTTCATCCGATCCCAACTTCTTTCCTTCTTTTGGCCCCGTTCGTTAGTTCGTCCTTACCGCTATCTGGTAACACGCTCTGGATAGTTTTTGATCTCCTCGAGCTTCTCCCACCCGATCTCCGACTGGAAATTTCAACTTCATATGGTAAGTCGATACCACAGCTTGGAAAGTATTCAGTGCTGGTCTCCCGAGGATCACGTTATAAGCTGATTCGACATTGACCACCACAAACCTTATCATCTTCAACTTTCTCAAGTCTCCTTCTCCTAAGACGACAACAAGCGTGGTTTCTCCCAAGGGTGCGACCTCCGAGCCATTAAACCCAAAGAGAGACGTGTGCAAGGGTGCCAGTTCGATATCAAGGTCCATCCTTTTGAGACAATCGTAAAAGATCACATTCACTGAGCTTCCAGTGTCGACAAAAACCCTTTGCACCTCATAGCCCGACACCTGGGCGGTTATCATTAGAGCGTCATTGTGAGGCCTCTCGACCTCTCCTACATCTGCTGGTCCAAAATTCATCACCGGACCCCCTTCATCGACTTGGTGTATCTCGACTTTGGCATGCTTCCCTCGGGAGTATGCTTTTCTGGCTCGGTTTGAATCTCCGTCAGTCGGCCCACCAAAGATCATGTGAATTATCCCTTTTTTCAGAGGGAGCTCGTCCTTTTCTGGTGACCTTGTCCTCTTACGAGGACTCTTACTCCTTTCTTTCCTTCGGCTTGTCCTTTCTCGATCTTTGTATATGAATTCTTCCAAATGGCCGGCCTTTATTAACCTTTCTATCTCGTCCTTGAGATGTCTGCAATCGTCGGTGTTGTGCCCGTAGTCCTTGTGAAATCGACAATATAGGTTGCTCTTAGGTCTCGTTGGTCCATCATTCCTTGTCTTAGGCCATCTTACCACATGGTCGCGGATCTCCCTCTCCATTACTTCCAAGATCCTAGCTTGTGGAGCCATCAGGGGGTGTAATGAGTCGGCCTCCAACCTCTGGGCCGTCCTTCCCTTTCTGCTCGCGGGGACCCCTTTCTCTCCCCAGTCGAGGAAACTCTCTTTTCTTTTCTTTCATCTTGAGGGTCTATTTTGATTGTTTTAGATGCCTGCGAGAAGTCGGCCTCTGCTTCCTCGACGTTCATGTATTTTGCACACCTTCCAAGCACCTCATCAAACGTCCTGCCTGGGCGCTTGGCCAAAGAGTTACTCCACAGACCTGGCAGTAGCCCTCGGGTCAAGCCCCCCGCCTTTATCTCCTCTGACGCTCTGGGGACCTCGACGCAGGCCCGGGTGTATCTCGCCACATAGTCTCGTAACGACTCGCCTTCTTTCTGTTGTATGCCCATCAATGTTAAATATGTCTTCTCTTGTGGCCTGACACTAGCAAATTGATTGAGGAAACTCGAGCTGAACCCCTCGAAATCCTTGATAGCTCCTGCTGGTAACTGGTGGAACCAATCCTGAGCGGAACCTCGTAAAGTTGTCAGGAAAGCTCGACATTGCACTGGATCGTTGTAGCGATGGAGGACCGCCATATTCTCGAAACTCCTCATATGCCGAGAAGGGTCGGTCGACCCGTCGTAGCTTATGTTCAAATCGCGAAAGCCTTGTGGTAGATCAGCGTCGAGGATATGCTGTGAAAACGGGTGTCCTCTCGAGCCATCGGTTTTTCTTCCCTCGACTCGGGCTTGCAAATCACGCACTTGGGCCAGCAATTGTTCTAGTGTTTCATCTCTCGCTTGTGGGTTAACAGTCCTGATAGAGGAAGCCTCCTCTTCTGCCCTCCTATTCTGTCTCTCGTTGGACTGGGCCTGTTGCTCTCGTTCGATGTTGGGCTGTTCGATCCTTAGTGGCTCGACCCTAGGTTGTTCGGGCTGAACTTGCTTGAGTTGAGCTGCCACTGCTTCTGCTATCATCCTTTGCATCTCATCTCTCGTCATTGTTACGGTTTGCTCCTCGACCCGGGATGGGACGAGCGTTTGCTCTGGCCCTTCCTGGATTTGCTTTCCCGCGCGTCGAGACATCTCCGTTGACTCTCCTCCGCCCGTATTGGGGTTTTGGCTTGCTCCTGCTGCGGTCAGCACCGGCACCTTCACTCCGGGCGGAGTAATAGGCGTTTCTCCACCCAGCATCACTCCCGGGGGTGGGGGTCCTCCGAACGGTGGTATTCCCAGTGCCTGCATCGTCGGGGGTCTGGGGGCAGAGAGAGGGGGCGGTCTCCTTTCTGTCCAGGTTCCCCTAAATTCCTCATTCAAATTCCTCTGTAGACCTTCCTTCTCAGCCATCGGCGACGGATCGGAGCTAGGTGCGAAGCTCTTAGTTCCTTCAAGAACTCCCCACAGACGGCGCCAAAATGATGGGTCTCTTTCCAGATTCGGGGCGATTTGATGAGAATGGGCTCAGATCTGGAGCGAACCGATGAGGGTGAACTCAGATCCGACTTGACGGCTTCTAAACTGCTACTGGACCGCGGGGACACCTGCAAGAACTCAACGCCGGAGGGGTTTCCGGCATAGAGCCTCCGACGATCAAGTCAGTATGTGAACAGAATGAGGAACTGCTCTTAGGAAGCAGCAGCAATGGAGGAGAATATGGAGTGAATGAGAGTTAGGTTTTTAGGGCTACCTCTTCTCCCTTTTATAGGAGGGAAATTACCTGATGTACCCGAAATGCCCTAGGTCGGTGGTCCTGCGAGGTCCAAATTGCCCTGGCCGATTCGTCTTCTCCTCTTGCTGAGTCACCTTCTAGATTCTTCTTATCCACTTGAAGTACCAGTAGGTTCATGAGGAACGTTATGTGTAGTAGGTCGACATGTGAGGAATCGACCTCGATCAAGGATAATTCCCTCTAGATTCTGATCGTGGTTAAAGCATACTGATCTTATCGCGGCCGGCTTCACCAGGTCGACTTGAGTACAGTCGACCTCGGAGTACCTGTATGGGGTGTCATTAGTTCTCGGTTTGCTGTAGGTCGACTCTGCAAAGATTATTCTGAACACCTTAATGAGCCGACGTCGAGGTATTTGTCAGTTCCTAGTTTTAGGGTTAAGGCCCTCGAGCCAGCCTGCATTATGGCTATATCACTGAGATAGGCTAGGGGTCGCCCCTCTGTCACTAGCACAGCTCCAATTCCAATGTCACTCGCATCGGTGTGTACCTCGAACAAGACATCAAACCTGGGCATGGCGAGTACTGGCGTTGTAGTCATGGCTTCTTTCAATTTTCCAAACGCCTCCTCGCTAGCTTCGGTCCATGTGAACCCGCCTTTCTTAGTCATCTCTGTCAGTGGCTTGGCGATGGTTCCATAATCCTTCACGAACTTTCGATAGTAGCCCGTGAGTCCTAGGAATCCTCTCAACTGCGTGTGACTGGTTGGCTTAGGCCAATCGACCATAGCCTCAATCTTTCGTGGGTCGACCTTCACGCCCTCGTGTGATATGAAGTGCCCCAAATACTCAACCATCATCTGCCCAAAAGAACATTTGGATGGCTTTATGTGGAATGAGTTGGCCTCCAGAATTTCGAGCACTACTCTCAAATGCCCAAGATGTTCGCCCCATGACTTCGAATAGATCAGGATATCATCAAAGAATACCAGAACGAACTTATGCAGATACTCCTTGAAGATAGAATTCATGGCGAACTGGAAAGTGGATGGGGCGTTGCATAATCCGAATGGCATGACAAGATACTCATAGTGCCCCTGGTGTGTACGAAAGGATGTCTTTGGAATGTCGGCTTTGTGGAGTCGAATCTGATGGTAACCAGCTCTTAGATCGAGTTTAGAGAAATAGCGTGACCCGACTAACTCATCAAGCATGTCATCAACACTCGGGATAGGAAATCGGTCCTTGATGGTTGCAGCGTTTAGAGCTCGGTAGTCAGTACAGAACCTCCACGTGCCGTCTTTCTTTTTGGCCAACAAGACTGGAGAAGAAAACGGACTCTTGCTATGTTGTATTAGTCCTGATTCAAGAATCTCGGCCACTTGCCGTTCGATCTCGGTTTTCTGAAAGTGAGCGTACCTATAGGGATGAACGTGTATGGAATGTTGTTCGTTTATCAGAGGTATGCGATGATCGAACTCCCGGTGTGGAGGTAGTCCCTTAGGTTCGCCCAGTACTCCTTCAAATTCCTGGAGAAGCTCGTGCACATCTCCCTGCTGTTGCTCCTCTTGATCTATGTGCGCCACAGTATTCTCCACTAGTACCGCAAATATTTGACCTCCTCCCCGCCAGACCTTCTCAATACTCTTAAGCCCTACTTCTTTGGCACCTTTTTCATTGCCCGCACTGAGTGTGACTTGCTGACCTCCGGAGTTGAACTCCATAATTCCTGTTCGATAGTCAGTGGTCACCTTGCCTAACCCCTCGAGCCATTGTACTCCTAGGACGACATCCGGCCCAACCAGAGGTAAGGCATAGAGATTAGCCTTCACCGTAACTCCGCTGAACCTGATTGGCACCTTCCGAAAGGATTTAGTGCATTGCAGCCTCTCACCATTGGCTACCCGTACCTCAAAAGGTTCAATATTCGTGGTTGGTAAGTTCAGCTTTTGGGACAACTCGGCATTAATGAAGTTGTGTGATGACCCTTTGTCTACTAGCACCACCACCTTTCGATCCTTAACCCAGGCCGGCAACCGCATCGTTCGAGGCCCTCGTATCCCGGCCATCGCGTGCATTGAGATTTCCGCTTCTTCGTCAGTTCCTTCAACCACAATATCCTGATGTGGTTCCTCCTCTTTCTCAGATCCTTCCTCATCGGGATTAGCAACCTCGATCACAAAGGCTTGCTTACACTGATGACCCGGTGTAAACTTCTCCTCGCATTTAAAACATAAGCCTTTCTCTCGTCGACGTTTAACTTCCTCGGGAGACAGCCGCCTCACTATCGACCCCGCTGGTCGATTGCTGACGCCGTGGCTGGGTTTGGCCCCGTGCGCCGCGTGTCGGTGTATCGCATATCCGCCCGTCCCCTTCGCGTAGCGACTAGATGGTCTTCTCGTCGGCGGGCCACCTCCATGGCGTTATGCATCGTGTCCGGCCGCTCCAGTCGGACTTCTACGGCTAGCTCGAATCTCAATCCAGCTAGGAAGGACCCTACTAGCGCATCTTCAGACCAATCACTCACGCGACAGGCCAGTCGTTCAAACTCCTTGATGTATTCATGCAAATTGCCTGTCTGTCGGATTCGCGCGAGTGCCTCATTATAATTATGGTAATCGGACGTGCCAAATCGAGTAAGCAATTCTCTCTCAAAATCAACCCATGTAATGACCTGCTGCCGCCTACGGTAGATCCGGGAAAGCCAC
>CACSLK010034598.1:32628436-32642387 GCA_902706635.1 Striga hermonthica
CTAATAAATTAGAAGGTCTTGATCTCCAAGTTACTTGCACACCACTCCAATCGGCCGCCCTAAGCCCACCGCCTCGACGCCTTGTCCCGCACGACGTGTCGCCCTTGTCTCGCCTAGTCCCGCGCGGACTAGGCTTCGTTCGCCCGCTCCGTACGCGCCCTGTGGTCTCTCACACCCAGCATCCGCCGCCTTCCTCCCGTGCGTGCACGCCTGCCTCTCCTATGCTCGCGCTACTTAGGACGTCTGTGCTTGCGTCGCACTCGCGCGCTAGTGCGCGCACTTTCTGCCGCCCGATCTCCTTGCGTGTGTGTAGCCGTGCGCCCGGCTATCTTATGCGAGCGAGGACTCCGCCCGCGTGTACGTCACCCGTACGTCCATTGCGCCCAGCGCCTCCGCTGTCCCACGCCAGCGCGTCCCGGCCACCTTCGCGCATGATGCGCACGTGTACGCCCAATGCCCGCGCATCACCACCCGATGCGCGCCTCTCGCCTATTCGCTTATTGGCCATGCCCGACCAATCTTCACATTCTTCGGGCTCGATTACCACTTCCGTATCATTCCCGCCCCCTTTAAGCACATCCTTGTCCTCAAGGATCGAGGCTATCTCCAAACTCCTCATTTTGGCTTCTCGACTTTTTCCTTTTGGTTCAGTTTTTAGCATGACAAGTCGGCTTCCCAAGTAGAACTCCATTATGCCTTTCTTGTAATTCGTAGTGACTTCTCCAAGTCCTTCAAGCCATTGAATTCCAAGAACTATCTCGGGCCCCACAATAGGTAGTGCATAGAGGTCGGCTTTGATGATCTCACCTTGTAGGTTGATGGGCACTTCCCGATAATATTCATGACATCTCAGCCGCTCTCCATTGGCAACCCTTACATCGAACGGTTCCACCCTTGTTGCCTTGAGCTTTAAGTCCTTAGGTACTTTGTCGCAAATGAAGTTATGCGATGAGCCGGTGTCGACTAGTACCTCGATTGGCCGTTCCCTTATCATGGCGGGCAGTTGGATTGTTCTCGGTCCCTGTAGGCCTGCCATTGCATTAACCGAGATCTCTAAATCTTCGTTCACTTGTTGCGCCAGTTGGTCCTCAAAGGCCTCTTCCTCGTCCTTTTCAATGACGTCGATCAGAAAAAATTGTTTACATTGATGGCCAGGGGTGAACCTTTCTTCGCATTTGTAGCAGAGACCCTTCTCACGTCGGCGTCTCATCTCCTCGAGCGTGAGTTGTTTAACGCCCGGAGGTGGCGTTCGAAAGTTGTTCGGCGGTCGCGAGTTGGGATGGACGTTGCTCACGTTTGATGGTGTGTTGTCTTTGATCGTGCGCTCGTCCAAGTGTTGGTCCGCGCGCCGTTGCTCCAAGTTGCGCACACTCTCTCGCCTGATCCTTCGTGTGGCCGTTAAGTGTTCATCCCTTCTTCGCGCAGACTCCATGGCCTCGCGCATGGTCCGTGGTTGGTTGAGCCTTACTTCTGCGGCTAGCTCGAATTTGAGCCCACCTATGAAAGTCCTGATGAGTGCAGAGATCGGCCAGTTGCGCACCCGACAAGTGAGTCGCTCGAACTCTTTCATGTAGTCTCGAAGACTTCCTGTCTGCTTGATGTGTGAAAGTGCCTCATTGTAGCTATGGTAGTCGGACGACCCGAATCGAGCAAGTAGCTCGCGCTCAAATTCTTCCCATGGGATGTGGAGCGGGTTGCCTTGGTAGACGCTCACGAGCCATTGCCACCAAACGTTGGCTTCTCCGTCTAGATAATAGGCTGCATACTTAACCCTCTCATACCAAGGCGTCTCGTTGATGTCAAAATATTGCGCAGCTCGGTTAAGCCATGCATCGGGGTTTTCTCCGTTGAACGTGGACAACACAAGCCTCGGTTTCTCGATACGTGGGCGACCTTGATGATTCGAGGCCTGCGATTGCCTCTCGTACTCCTCCTCCTGCTCACGCTCGAATTGCTCAAACTCTCTCCTAGCTTGTTCGTGTGGATGGGGCGGTGGTCTAGCTCCATGCGGGGGTGGTCGATTGTCAAGTGGAGGTGGTCGAGCGTCGAACGGTGGTGGTCGATCGTCGTGGCGCAGTGGTTGATGACCTTGGAAATTCCTCAAGAGTTCTTCGAACCTTTGGTTGATGGCCTCCATCGACGCCGTGCGGTGATCAATTATGGCGGCCCTGGTGTCGACGAGCTCTCTGGTTAGGGCTTCGAACCTCGCATCGACAGTTTCGCTCATGGTTTTGAATTGGCCTTCAAAGCTCTCGATTTTTTCCTTCATCTCTCGATTGGCCATGGCTTTCTTCTCTTCTCTTCGCTCTTTGCTACGTGGACTCGTGTTTGAAGAATTTTATTTTTTTTTTATTTATTTCTCCAAAAACTCACGCAACTAACAAAAATATATATATATATAATAATTTTTTATTTTTATTTTTTTTTGCACCTCACGCAAAAGAAAAATAAAAAATCACACTTTTTTTTTAAAAAAAAAACTCACGCACTCAAATATATATATATATATATAATAAATATATATATATATATATATAATATATTATATACTCACGCACACACTAATATATATATAATAATAATTTAATATTTTTTTTTTAAATCGAACGAAAAAAAAATAAAAAGAGAGAAAGAAAAAGAATGGGGAAGAAAAAGACACATGATCTAAACCCTCTCAATGAAACCTCTCAATGAAAGAACCAATGATGAAGATCGCGTGTCCCAACTATCGATAAGCCGCTAGCCCGCGCCTTGAATCGCCGGTAGGTGTTCTTCGAGCCACGCCCGTGCCTCTTGGAACGATTAAATTGCAATAGAATTTTGGTGGAAGACTAAAGCAAAGTGTTTGAACAAAAGTTCTGGATTTTCTACTAACTAAGACTACTCAAAGATTCAATTCATTCATCTATGAAAAATAACAAGAGGACATGGGTATTTATAGGAGAAAACTAAATCTAATTCTAATCTAACTAGATCTCCTAAACTGTGCAGTAAATAAATCCTATTCCAACTAAATCTCTAATTAAAGCAATTAAATATTAAGTAACCTATACAATCTAGATATTGTAAAGCAATAAGGAAAATAAATATCTATTAGAATCCTAATAAATTAGAAGGTCTTGATCTCCAAGTTACTTGCACACCACTCCAATCAGCCGCCCTAAGCCCACCGCCTCGACGCCTTGTCCCGCACGACGTGCCGCCCTTGTCTTGCCTAGTGTAACACCCTGGACAAAAATTATATTAGTAGTTCGACTTTTATCGAAATTAGTATTATTTTAATTATGCAGAGAATTATTAAAATTAATTGCATAATTTATTTATTATCAAGCCCAAGTAGTATTTTAAATAATCGAGCCTAGTAGCAATTATTTATCCGAGCCCAAGTCGTTAAAATCGAGCCCAATCTATTAGGCCCGATTTCTAAGCCCAATAAGAGCAAAACCCTAAGCTACCCACCCTCCTATAAATAGAATGTCTCCATGTCCCCCAACATCCAACACAAACCCTAGCCCCCCCAAAAAAACTATTCATTGTCTTCCACACCATTTTTCAAGATCCAAACACCATCACCATCTCCAATTCTAAGATCTAGTCCAAAAACCTACATTATGTCTTAGCTTGTTCAAGAAAAAGAAGCTTTCCTTCTCCAACCACCATGGCTTGTAAAATTTCCGGTGAGCTCCCCAAATTTCCGGCCAGCCCGCAGCCCTAGCTCAGCCCGCAATCCGACGAGCTCGTTTTCCCGTCACCATCTCCGGCGCCGAAGCTCCTCCTTCACAGCCCGCAGCTCAGCTCCGCCGCGTCCTCCGACCAAAAGCTCTCCAGCCCCGTTTTTCCGGCGCGTCGACGAGCCTCGCGAGCACCACCAGCACCACCTCAGCTCCGCCGCGGCTCTCTCCCCTACGAGTTTGCAGCGTTGGCGACTCTGCTCGCAGTTCGGCGAGCACGAACCTTCACGGCGAGGCCCAGATCTGGCGACCCGCGACCCGCGACTGACTAGACCCGCGCGTCCTCCTTCTCGACGAGTAGACCAGCAGCACAACCTCGAACCCGACCCCAACCTCACGCGTGAAGACTGCAGCTCCTATTCACGCGTCCAACAGTGGCCGGTGTTCGTTCATTCGCGGGCCAACCACCACAGCGCCTCCACGCGCGCCCGAGCTCGGAGTTTAGCCCATAAACTGAGTCCAGCACCTCGATCTCGGCCCAAACAGTAGCCCATCTCCTCAGATCCGCGATTCTCAGCCCAAAACCGAGCCCATAGCCTAGACCCAAGTACACCCGAGCACAACCGGGTCGTTCCCTAGCCGTTTTAATTTTTCCGACTTCCGATTTGACCCTTTCGAGAGGTATATCGGCTTGAACCTTACTCCATGAGCTTAATCGAATATTTAGATGAATTTTAAAATTTACGGGAGGTCATTTCGAGCATTATAAGATTTATGGTGAATTTATCGGCTTAAATGACATTAAATTCCGTAAATATTGGTTGCTACCCGGAAAAATGCGAAACTAGCATGATAAAATTTGTATAGCTGACTTGAGGCCTAGGTTTTAATTTCGTAATTTTTGGTGCTCGTTTAGTATGTTAACTGGATTTTTGAATATGTAGCTGAAATGCCCGATTTTTGATAAATATGATAAAGACCTCGAAATTTGATGCAACTTTCACGAAAAATCTTATAAATGCTGAGTATGACGTGGTTTAAATTTCATAATTTTTAGAGGTTGTTTGGTATGCCTACAAATTCGGAACTTTAGCTGCTTTGGTGAAAACCCTAGAATTTATCTGGTTGAGATTTAGCTAAAATCACTAGAAATCATGTTGAACTTAGAGTTTGAGTTTCGACTTGAACCGAGATAGATAGCCGGTTGAGTAGAGAACCCTAGTTCGGCCTTTTCCCAGTCAGTCCGGATGAACTCTGGATCCGGGTAGAAAAATTGTGCGTTGGTTGACGCCGTGTCCGTGAGTATGTACCCGGACCACGGTTAGACTGAGTTGCACCAAGTCAGACGAGCAACCGGCCGGCTCAGATCGAGCCGCCGGTCCAGTTTAGCTGAATCGGCCCGGATAGTCTGGGCGATTCGAGAATAGCAGTTCGGAATATCAGTTTGAGCGTGAACCGAGTTTCAGTATTTTCCAAACCCAGTCAGATAAGTTAGATCAGATAAATCAGATAAGATCAGACCAGTCAGATAAGTTAGACCAGATAAATCAGATAAGATCAGACCAGTCAGATAAGTTAGACCAGATAAATCAGATAAGCAGACCAGACTTAAAAATGTTTCAAAGAACTCTAGAATGCCTCAAAGTCAACAAATCTTTCCAAAATAGCTCAAATCCTCTAAATTCATATTAAATGATCGAGCAAGAGAACCTAGTAAAATTAGATAATAAAAAGAATCAAATTTTCAGTTTGAGCTTAGTACTTAGTACATTTTTGCTAAAATATTTATGTAGCTTAAGGAGAGTCGAGCCTCCGACAGCTACCAGTCAGTCAGCACTTGCCTAGCAGTAGCAGCTTAACAGGTGGGGGTCACGTACTGGTTATACATCATCTTTAATTTTCGTACCATGTCTGAGGTATGTATGAGAAATAGTTAGATCATCATGAGAAAGGCCGTGGCGGGCCTTAATGATCCCCCGTGATTCCGAGGGAGGCCTTAATTGGCCTTAATGATCCCCCGGAGTGTGCACATGATTGGCTTTTAAGCCCAGGGTCTTTATGACCACCAGATGCCCTAGTTATAGTTTCAGTTCAGATCAGTTCTTATATACTTAAAGTCATGATATTGTTATTAACGATGCTATATAATTAAGTACTGGTCTTTGCGGAGCATAGTGGTTTTGCTCACGCCCCCACTACGTTTTTCAGGTGACGGAGCGGCGCGTGGCGCGTGAGATTTCAGTGGTGGTCATGGTCATTAGCAGTCTTTTTGTAACGCATATGCATGTCATTTATTGAACATGTACTATTATTACTATGCGTAGACATATTATGTTTCAGCTTCCGCACATTTCAGACTTAGTATGTATTATGAGATTATCAGACTTATGCATGTATAATGCCTTTATCTCCGTGGTACCTTTATATAACAGATTTGATTAGGTTGCATGTATTTATTTACGGCTGCATGAGAAAGAGTTTAAGTTAGTAGCATCCCGCAAGTTAGTATGAGTATTTTCGAAAATAAAGTTTAAGAGTTTTTCGAAAATAAAAAGCAAAAATTTTACTCTGATTTTATAAATTCTAGAAATAATTAGGCGGGGTGTTACAGTTGGTATCAGAGCCACTTTGTGGTTCTGTATACTTAAAAGTGTTTAGAAATGCATGACCACGCCACGCTCACGCCGCGCCGACTCCGAGGTAAGTCACCTAAGTTTTAAATTTCTGCAAGTGCATGAGAATATAACAAGAGACCTTAAGGGCCAAGTATCTATCCTCCGAATAGAAAGAGAACTCTAGACAGAAATCTAGAAAGTTTAGCTAAGTCCAAATCTAGACTATATCAGAACTCTAGCAAAATATTAAAAGAGTTAAGTATAAACCGGAACTCTAGCCAAGCTAGGTGTTTTCGGAAATTTATTAAAATTCGCTAAGTATAGTATAGCTATTTTTTAATCGGCTATACGGTGTTAGTTCAATAGTTAGAGGCTATCCAGAAAGCCGCCTCGCAGAACTTTGAACCCACCCGCGCAGCGGGAACATGCTGTAGTCGTAGACCAATTCCTGAGATTGGTGGAACGACTGCTGGCATATAGGGAAGGAGGAGCATTATGAGCATACATGAGAGTGGCTAAAGTAGATTCTGGAAGTCAAGTTTTGCCGCGCCATTTTCGCGAGAGAATGGAGCAAGAGTTATATGCCCTTCAGTAAGGGGGCATCTCGGCAGAGGAGTACGAGTGCGGCTTCGCTCGTAAGAGCGTGTTTGCTCGTCACCTCATAGACACCAAAGAGAAGAAGACAGTCATTATCGGAACGAGGAGAGACATTCTGATTCTAGTGGCCAACCATGGCTATGAAAAGCAAGTTGTAGCTATAAATCAGCATTTTCGAAGGTTAGATAACAGACATTACAGAGGAGCGTGATTGTTGTACGCACAGCTATAACGGGGATCGTGCGACGAGCCACATTGATAATAAATGAAGAGATAGAGAGAGAGAGATAGAGAGAAACTGCTCGAGATTTTTTTAACGAATTAGTGTTGGAAATGTTAAAGAAGAATAAGTCGATAGATATTAGTACATAGGTAAGACAGTGGACTTTTCATTGTCTGAACTATGTACGCTTGAGTAAAGTTCTAACTCTAGAGATTGCCTCACTTAAAACTGGCAAGATGCCTTCAAGCAAGTATAAGAAGCGAGGGTTTAAGTGTATAAGAGTCGTAGGTCCGGGTAAGTCCTGAAGGCTTGAAATAAAAGCCATAAGTCCGGGAAGAACCATGGAGGCTTGAAGCTGAACCATAGTAGACATGTTCCCGCATGAGGTAATCTCTAGTAGTCAAAGAAGGAGAAGATCAAGTTTAACAGAACAAGAGCAAGGATCGCATGTTAAATCACAATTTGACACCACGATGACTTACTCGTCGTCTCGAAAAAGAAGCCATCACCCACGAAAGATTCCGATAGAATAAAAATGCACAAACAACAGTCCGTAGCAGCCACCAGTAGATCCAACAAAAGCCAAGTGGGAGATCGCAACAACCATAATTCAAGAAGAAGAACCAACCCCGCACAGGGGAAAGTTGAAGACAGTCTGTTTAGGAAGACGAAGACCTATAAATTATGCGTTCATATACCGACAGAGAAAGTTTTAAAAGTCGTGATTAGAGAACATGTCACTATCAACGCTCGGAGAGTTAACCGTTGTTCGCAATCGTGTGACATATTTTCATAAATATTATGAGGAAGACCACTTGACCAAAAGGTGGAAGTCAATTGACCAAGTGCCAGAATAGGACCAGTGTTAGCAGAGCCAAACGCATGAGACGTCAGGAAGCTACGAGAGCTGAAGACTCAAATCCGAATTGGGAATTGTTGGGCCAAGCACGTCACTTTATAGTGCGCCCGACGGTTCATAAAGAAAGGAAGATGTGCACCCATTACCGAAAGCTAAGTAGACTCAAGGAGGAGAGTAAGTATTCACCTTCGAGAGCCGAAAAATTGTTGACCCCATGAGGGAAAACCGCAAGTTCCAACATTTACTTGAAGCTCGGACATCCTCCACCAGAAGTCGAGGGACTCGATGCCTCAAGATCAGAAAGCACGTGAAAGTTGCGGTGATGAAATCATCTCTAAGTATTGGTGGTGTTTCGACATCACTAGTTTTAGATTAGGCCTTGAGAAAAAGAAATTATGAAGAAACAGATAAATAGTAAGCGTAAAGATAACTTGAGAGAGTTGTCTAGCGAGCAAAGTAGAAGTATCCTCAACAACAGGGAACAATATTCCAGTATTAAGCTGAGACATAGTGTAAAGAAGAGCAACCGTAGTAAAAGAAATAGAGAACAAAGAAGCCTTAATAGTAAGATTTTAGTACCCTTGGGTAAAGTTTACCCATTTAAGCAGTGAGACACTCAAATTGTACTAAGAAGCAGATAGATCCAAGCACAACCTCGTGCATTAGCACGTATCCAGAGCCCATACTGATGTTCCACACACTTGTCCCACTTTCGCCCTATCATTGGGGCAAAGCCATCGAGTGCGTGCCCGTGCACCGAGTCCGATCGAGCCGCGCCCCTGCGCTCTGCCAAACGCCCGTGCGTCCGTCAATCCTACCAGTCAACGCACCGATTCCATTAGCCGTGGCCTAAGCATGCTCCTGCGTCAGCGGCCGTGGCACCATTCAAAGTTGTACGTCGCAGTACAATAAGGCTACTAACGTAAGACGTGGACGCGACCTTGTTGTGATTGCAGGCGACTCTGACACTGCAAGTACATCGCACGCAGGTACCGCATGTAGGTTTTCCGCGCCCGTGGGCCCCGGGTAGTGGGTAAACCGCATGTGGCATACCGCACGCAATGTGCCGCCTCGTCAGGAGCCGAGTCACGATGAGTCGAACCACAATTGTTAGCTGTCCTCATCAGTTTTACAGATCGATGTATAATTAAGAAAGAGGATCAGAACGCTTAAAGGCTTGCGTTCTGAATGACAGACCCGTATAGAAGTACAATTTGCCACTAAAGCAATTAATAGAAGAATAGAATAGACATGACATCGTACATTTTAGTACGGACATGAGTGTGGATCGCTGACATACGAGAAAGAGATAGCGAGAGAATGTTTTTCGGTCAATAGTAGGCCAACAGACAAGGGAGTAGAAATCAGTGATCCACACAAAGATTTATACAACCTTGAAGCGACGAAAGTCGGGTATATGCCAGCCACAGAAAGACTTGTAGACTAGTGTGTACGGTAAGATGACCTGAGGGTCACAGCTGCAAAAAAACTACAACATAGTTACCCCATCCATTTCCATCTTATAGTCGAGATGGTGAGCTAAGCCTATCGTTTTGGGCTTTGTCGTCGAAATTTTCGGGAAATGTTTAGCGATTTCTCCACACCTCGAGTTTGAGGAGTTGTACTCGAGCTCGAACACGTGGGAAACTTAAATGAGTCTCACGTTGATCCGTGTTGACACGTGAGGTAGTACCTACGGCCACCTTGTGGCAGAAGGTACGCTAGTTAGAGAGCCGAGAAGTAGGCCTCTTTAAGTCCATGAGTGTCGCCATAGCTAGAGCGATACCACTAAAAGAATAGATGAGCTTCTTTTAAAGTTTCTAAGTATAGTTTCTAAAAGTTTTGTATTAGATTTTATCTAAGACACGTAGTGAATTTTGGTGAACCGCCATGGCCAACCAGTACCAGTGAGACAGGTTTTATGATCGGAGCAGACCTATACAGTATTGTGATAGGAACACTCAGTTCTCGACCTTGAGATAACGGTGTATAATAGTCAAAAGTCGGGTAAATTATGGAGGCTTGAAATAAGAGTCACTAGTCCGGATTTACCTGGGGGCTTGAAATCATAGTTGCCATGGCAAAGCCAAGATCATTAGTAAGAAGAAGACTGAAGTCAAAGCTAGCTATCCAGATTTCCAGTTCTGATTAGTACTATCGTATTATGTATTTTTCAGTTTCTAGTTCTAGTCGAGTTGGCCGTATGTTTAGTTTTGTCATTTCCGGGGACGGAAATGTTTTAAGGAGGATAGATTGTAACACCCTGGACAAAAATTATATTAGTAGCTCGACTTTTATCGAAATTAGTATTATTTTAATTATGCAGAGACTTATTAAAATTAACTGCATAATTTATTTATTAATCAAGCCCAAGTAGTATTTTAAATAATCGAGCCTAGTAGCAATTATTTATCCGAGCCCAAGTCGTTAAAATCGAGCCCAATCTATTAGGCCCGATTTCTAAGCCCAATAAGAGCAAAACCCTAAGCTACCCACCCTCCTATAAATAGAATGTCTCCATGTCCCCTAACATCCAACACAAACCCTAGCCCCCCCAAAAACACTATTCATTGTCTTCCACACCATTTTTCAAGATCCAAACACCATCACCATCTCCAATTCTAAGATCTAGTCCAAAAACCTTCATTATGTCTTAGCTTGTTCAAGAAAAAGAAGATTTCCTTCTCCAACCACCATGGCTTGTCAAATTTCCGGTAAGCTCCCCAAATTTCCGGCCGGCCCGCAGCCCTAGCTCAGCCCGCAATCCGACGAGCTCGTTTTCCCGTCACCATCTCCGGCGCCGAAGCTCCTCCTTCACAGCCCGCAGCTCAGCTCCGCCGCGTCCTCCGACCAAAAGCTCTCCAGCCCCGTTTTTCCGGTGCGTCGACGAGCCTCGCGAGCACCACCAGCACCATCTCAGCTCCGCCGCGGCTCTCTCCTCTACGAGTTTGCAGCGTTGGCGACTCTGCTTGCAGTCCGGCGAGCACGAACCTTCACGGCGAGGCCCAGATCCGGCGACACGCGACTGACCAGACCCGCGCATCCTCCTTCTCGACGAGCAGACCAGCAGCACGACCTCGAACCCGACCCCAACCTCACGCGTGAAGACTGCAGCTCCTATTCACGCGTCCAACAGTGGCCGGTGTTCGTACATTCGCGGGCCAACCACCACAGCGCCTCCACGCGCGCCCGAGCTCGGAGTTCAGCCCATAAACCGAGTCCAGCACCTCGATCTCGGCCCAAACAGTAGCCCAGCTCCTCAGATCCGCGATTCTCAGCCCAAAACCGAGCCCATAGCCTAGACCCGAGTACACCCGAGCACAACCGGGTCGTTCCCTAGCCATTTTAATTTTTCTGACTTCCGATTTGACCCTTTCGAGAGGTATATCGGCTTAAACCTTACTCCATGAGCTTAATCGAATATTTAGATGAATTTTAAAATTTACGGGAGGTGATTTCGAGCATTATAAGATTTATGGTGAATTTATCGGCTTAAATGACATTAAATTCCGTAAATATTGGTTGCTACCCAGAAAAATGCGAAACTAGCGTGATAAAATTCGTATAGCTGACTTGAGGCCTAGGTTTTAATTTCGTAATTTTTGGTGCTCGTTTAGTATGTTAACTGGATTTTTGAATATGTAGCTGAAATGCCCGATTTTTGATAAATATGATAAAGACCTCGAAATTTGATGCAACTTTCACGAAAAATCTTATAAATGCTGAGTATAACGTGGTTTAAATTTCATAATATTTAGAGGTTGTTTGGTATGCCTACAAATTCGAAACTTTAGCTGCTTTGGTGAAAACCCTAGAATTTATCCGGTTGAGATTTAGCTAAATTCACTAGAAATCATGTTGAACTTAGAGTTTGAGTTTCGACTTGAACCGAGATAGATAGCCGGTTGAGTAGAGAACCCTAGTTCGGCCTTTTCCCAGTCAGTCCGGATGAACTCTGGATCCGGGTAGAAAAATTGTGCGTTGGTTGACGCCGTGTCCGTGCGTATGTACCCGGACCACGGTTAGACTGAGTTGCACCAAGTCAGACGAGCAACCGGCCGGCTCAGATCGAGTCGCCGGTCCAGTTTAGCTGAATCGGCCCAGATAGTCTGGGCGATTCGAGAATAGCAGTTCGGAATATCGATTTGAGCGTGAACCGAGTTTTAGTATTTTTCCGAACCCAGTCAGATAAGTTAGACGAGATAAATCAGATAAGAACAGACCAGTCAGATAAGTTAGACCAGATAAATCATATAACATCAGACCAGTCAGATAAGTTAGACCAGATAAATCAGATAAGCAGACCAGACTTAAAAATGTTTCAAAGAACTCTAGAATGCCTCAAAGTCAACAAATCTTTCCAAAATAGCTCAAATCCTCTAAATTCATATTAAATGATCGAGCAAGAGAACCTAGTAAAATCAGATAATAAAAAGAATCAAATTTTCAGTTTGAGCTTAGTACTTAGTACATTTTGCTCAAATATTTATGTAGCTTAAGGAGAGTCGAGCCTCCGACAGCTACCAGTCAGTCAGCACTTGCCTAGCAGTAGCAGCTTAACAGGTGGGGGTCACGTACTGGTTATACATCATCTTTAATTTCCGTACCATGTCCGAGGTATGTATGAGAAGTAGTTAGATCATCATGAGGGAGGCCGTGGCGGGCCTTAATGATCCCCCGTGATTCTGAGGGAGGCCTTAATTGGCCTTAATGATCCCCCGGAGTGTGCACATGATTGGCTTTTAAGCCCAGAGTCTTTATGACCACCAGATGCCCTAGTTACAGTTTCAGTTCAGATCAGTTCTTATATACTTAAAGTCATAATATTGTTATTAACGATGCTATATAATTAAGTACTGGTCTTTGCAGAGCATAGTGGTTTTGCTCACGCCCCCACTACGATTTTCAGGTGACGGAGCGGCGCGTGGCGCGTGAGATTTCAGTGGTGGTCATGGTCATTAGCAGTCTTTTTGTAACGCATCTGCATGTCATTTATTGAACATGTACTATTATTACTATGCGTATACATATTATGTTTCAGCTTCCGCACATTTCAGACTTAGTATGTATTATGAGATTATCAGACTTATGCATGTATAATGCCTTTATCTCCGTGGTACCTTTATATAACGGATTTGATTAGGTTGCATGTATTTATTTACGTCTGCATGAGAAAGAGTTTAAGTTAGTAGCATCCCGCAAGTTAGTATGAGTATTTTCAAAAATAAAGTTTAAGAGTTTTTCGAAAATAAAAAGCAAAATTTTTACTATGATTTTATAAATTCTAGAAATAATTAGGCGGGGTGTTACACCTAGTCCCGCGCGGACTAGGCTTCGTTCGCCCGCTCCGTACGCGCCCTGTGGTATTGCACACCCAGCATCCGCCGCCTTCCTCCCGCGCGTGCACGTCTGCCTCTTCTATGCTCGCGCTACTTAGGACGTCCGTGCTTGCGTCGCACTCGCGCGCTAGTGCGCGCACTTTTTGCCGCCCGATCTCCTTGCGTGTGTGTAGTCGTGCGCCCGGCTTTCCTATGCGAGTGAGGACTCCGCTCGCGTGTACGTCACCCGTACGTCCATTACGCCCAACGCCTCCGCTGTCCCACGCCAGCGCGTCCCGGCCACCTTCGCGCATGCTGCGCACGTGT
This sequence comes from Striga hermonthica, assembly GCA_902706635.1. NCBI lineage: Eukaryota > Viridiplantae > Streptophyta > Magnoliopsida > Lamiales > Orobanchaceae > Striga > Striga hermonthica. The sequence goes on from CACSLK010034598.1 coordinate 32,642,047, forward strand.
ACGCCCAATGCCCGTGCATCACCACCCGATGCGCGCCTCTCGACTATTCGCCTATTGGCCATGCCCGACCAATCTTCACATTCTCCGGGCTCGATTACCACTTCCGTATCACTGCTGCTGGGTGCGCTGGCACGCACTACAGCCCCGGGCGCGCTAGCTGGGCGCGCTGGCGCGGACGCTGGGGGTGCCTGGCGCGCTGGCATGCACTGGGACTGCGGGCGTGCTGTCGGGCACGCTTGATGAAGGATCGGATGTTCGTGTCCTCGACTTGTCTTGATCACGGCTTCGCCACGGCCTTGCTCTCGACGATAGGTGTGATCGACTCGGTTATTAGCCTAACT
>CACSLK010034598.1:32718403-32732338 GCA_902706635.1 Striga hermonthica
TAAACTTTTTAGCATAAAATAATCAATATTTAGTAATATTTAAATAAAATCTGATTCTATTTAAATAAGATTACTAACTATTAACTTTTATATAATAAACAATTGTGAAGTGGTTCATAACCACCTTTAACCACCATTTATTATAATCCTTTTATTATTTTTAATCTTTAAATCATATTTAAAGATGAAAATAATAAAATAATAAATCTGAAAATTATTTATTCAAGACATTATTATTATATTCTTTTTCTCCCAATATTATCTAATTTATAATAATCATATTATTATTATTTTGGATTTGAAATTTAAAATCTAATTTTAAATTCCAACTTATTAATTTAGTAATTACTTTAATTACTAAAGTAATATCCAAAATACAATTAATCAATCTTATTGATTAATTTAGTATATTCCTTTTAATTGACATCTAATCAAAATTATATTATTGTCAATTAATTCTAACTCTTTAGAAATACAAATATTCACCATCATTCAAAAATTGGTGTGACCTTTTAGGTTCACAATTAATACTAGTAGTGGGTTTATAACTCTTTATAATTTGAGTTAATCTTTATTAACTCTTATTCATGAATTAACCCCTTAATTCATGAACCCACATATCATGGGAACACCTAGCAAGTAGCATGAATCTAGTATTAAGTGAATAGCGAGTAAACCTATTTCGATTACAATTACATATATGTAAAATCCATTCGACATCCAATTTCTCGATTAAATCTTGGGTATGATTTTAGTCGAAACCCAAATTGATTTAATAACTATGATTCTATTTCATGTTTAGTAATACGCGTACGAATCTCCATTCATCCCGCCTTGGCCAAGGACTTTGAATTACTAACTATGAAACACATAGGAAATTCACTTATCTTCATAAGTGTCGAATCCTTTGTTGGCCACTAACAAACTTCCATACATATTAACATAATACCCAAAATATCCCTTTATACGATTGTGCTAGCAACCAAAAGGATAAATCAAAGTAGAATGTAATATGCACAAAATTACCATTGTGCCTCAAGTCTTAGGATTAATCATGTACTATTGTAACATGAAAATACTTATTCGACAAGACAAATCTTTCATTAAATATTTTCATACGGTCATGTTCAGTGAACTTGTTCTCTAACAAGCACTCACATATATGTACTTGCGTCCTACGCTAATGTTGATGGAATGCAACATTCTTGTCCAACAAGCATACATACAATGTGCAAGTCTTTTATGGATTATTCAATATCCCATCTCGAAACATCCATCGACTTGGAACTTTATTTAAGATCACAGCTTTCAAGATATGTTCCATGATTACCATCTCTATGCGCAACCATATCTTATAACCATAAGTGATCTAGGGATTTTATCTTAAGTGCAATTATATGATAGATGCTTACTCTTAAGATAAAGTAATGCCTTTTAATTAATATAATTCCAATAGATTGTATTTACAAGTAGAATACATCCAATCAAAATTGGAACGCTGGGTATACTACTCTAACAATCTCCCACTTGCCCTAGTTCCAATTGTTCATGTATCTTAGGCCCATCTTCTCAAGATGCCCCTCGAATACTTTCTGTGATAAGGGCTTAGTCAAGGGATCTGCTATATTTTCTGCTGAGTCGACTCGCTCCATCACGACTGTTAGAGGTATGCTGTAAAAGTTGTGTTTTGCAGTTTCTATCAATTCCATTTTGATCTGGCAATCATGTTTCGGTCAAAGTACATATGTTTGCAGTTTATTTATTTATGCAATACATACTCCATGTCTTATATTGAGATAGTGTGGTTCGAAGAGTTTCGAACGGAAAGATCACCTTTCGGTTCCTTATAAGACTAAATCATTTGTTCACAGTCTAGACTGGCAGTGAGACCCCACTTGGAGAAAGACTGTAGTGTATTCCCGATTCAGTTGGTCTTTGACTGAAGGATTACACTAGCACTTATGTTAAGTGTTGAACAGGACCACGGAAGGATAAGGATATGAGACTCACTGACCGTTGTCGTAACCTAGACCTTCAGTGATTGATGCGTTCTCTTAAGCTGTAAAATAATATAAAATAGAATTATATAATTATTTCTTATTTATTTGATTTACCAAGTGATTCCTATTCCGTTTGGATGACATACGAGGTATTTTGGTAAGTAAGAATAATTATATGATGTGCTATTATAGATTATTTACAGTCACTATGTTCCAGTGCGCTGGATTGATGACGTCCCCGAAATGAGCTCAGAAAGGAACCTTATGTTAAACCCTGCAGGTAGACGATTGTCTGACATAATGGTTAAAGGCTGAGTGGTACTAATTTCGGAAATGAATAAGAGGTTGATTAATTATTTTTGTCAGTAATTTAATTAATCAACGGACGTTATATCTTAAACATAGGGAGGTAAATCGACCAATCAGATTAATATTATTTAATCATGGAGGCTCGATTTTATTGGTAAAATAGTGGCTTAATTGGGAGAGCAATAATATTACTCTAGTGGGATGTTTTATTATTTAATTCCATTAAATAGGAATTAATTTTATTCCATATTAATTAATTAAATTAGGAGAATAAAATTCCTACTAGAATCTTCTCTTGGGATTAGGAGACTTGGGAGTCTTCTACAAGATGAGGATTAGTGGGAAATATATTTCCTGCATTGTATTAATTATTTGGAGTAAAATTAGGTTTCCTAAATTAGGATTTAATTCCATTCCATGTTTATTAATTTAATTAGGAAAGGAAATTCCTACAAGGATCTTCTCTAGTGTTGGGAGACTTAGGAGTCTTCTAGAAGAGAGAGATTAGTAGGAGATCTCCTTCCTAGATTGAGTTAGTATTGGATTGGAATTAGGAATCCTAGGCCTAATGGAATAAGCCCATATTTAGCACCTCCTTAAGGTCCCTAATGGAGCCTATAAATACACCATGTCCCAACCTCTCTTATGTTGTTGATGTTGGCCGATTTTCCCTACTACATACACAAGGGATTTACATCATTCGAGAGTTAGGGAGATCCGATTAAACGCTCCACCAAGTTTATTCGGAATAGGTGTTTAGGTAATCCGTTAGAAGGCTTTTTGGTACAATTGATTGAGCTTTCTAAGGACCATATTTTCCGGTCATCATCTTCATGAGGTCACCACCGTCCTCCGCCGTGAAAAACCACCGGAGATAAACCATCGCCGTCGGTCGCTGCCCGAGTCCACCCGAAGCGCAACCGCACGCCCCGCACGTAGTCGCGCATCGCCCAGACCCGACGCGACGCCCAGCACCCTCACGCGGAGCAGACCAGTCCCGCACGCCTGATCGTGTGAGATCTGCCCGCATCGCGATCGTCCACAGCGTGCCGGTACACGCGCGCGACAGTCCTTGTGCGCCCAGGATTCCTTGCTCCGCACGTCCGCGTGGCCCAGACGCACGACGCCAATCCGCGGCTGTCTAGGAGTTCCGCAACGCACGCGTAACACGCCCCAGCGCACGTTCACGCTGTCCCGCATCCCGCGCGTCCCCGCCAGCGATCCGCGTACCCGCCAGCGACCAGTGCACGCTGCCAGTGCCCGCACACACGCACACCTTCCGCGACACGCACGGCGCCCCCACCTGCTTGCTGTCCGCGCCCGACGCGCACGCCCGCTGCCACCCGACGACCGAGACCAAGCCACCGTCCGTTCGTGATCCGTTTGACGTGTTGATTAGAATCAACTAAAGGCCAAACCTATCCGCCCATTAGGTTGTGGTGTTCAGACGAACTTCACCAACGGTACTCTATATCGTCTCAGAGTCGGCAAAAATTTTAAAAGGTAAATGTAACGCCCCACTTTTATTTACAGAAAATCAGAGTAAATTTTTCGAAATTTATTTCAAAAACAATATTTGGGGCGCTACTCATTTTTAAAACAATAATCAATACTAACCACATCCTCAATACTCAGCAATAATCAATATTCATATTCCATATTAATATCCCAATAATGCCAATCCAATGATATTCTTAGGGAAAATAATCCCTATCAATCATTCAATAATCCAGTACTAGTGAAAATCAATAATCAATAATGTAATAATATTCAAATTCAGTTTTTAAGGCGGAAGCATTTAATCAAATTTAAAGACCACCACTCGCATCCCTTCCGCCGTGCCTGCTTAACTAACCTGCATCCATGAAGAGCAGGTGGGGATGAGCACAATAGGAAAATCGAGGTGCTCACCGCTATGCAATAATTAATATCAATAATAAAAAAAAAAAAACAATAAAGGTATGGTCGCAGCACATATACGAATCAATAATTGTCCCATCTCCTATCAATAATCAATAATGGTCTCATGTGCACACCTATAGCAATAGACTACTGCCGAGCTATATACCGAACGCCTTCCTCGAAGGCCTTACAATGAGTGCCCGGCCAGCAGGAGCAATAATCCACCTCGAATGCCAAAACTTTCGCCTTGGCCTTACATACGAGGATCACCAGCCAAGGCTCACGCCCTGTCTGTCAACAATAATAAAGGAGACTACCCGAAGGTACGTTCTATAGCTACGGGGATAACCGTTCGACGGCCAATATAGCTCACATCGAAGGCTACATGGTTCACATGCATACTTTGATCATACCACACAAAAGCAATTAATTAAAGCATAGCAAATTTTACAATTACAACCCACCTGGATATCGAAGCAGAATATTACACACAAATAGCTCGGTTAGTTGGTGGGGCTTGACTCCTCAAGAACCTACATTTTATTATTAAGTCTTTTTATTAAGGTTTTGATTAACATGTAGAACAACACATTAAAACACATATAACACATATTGCAGATAAGAGCACATAATTCCGTCTAACCGACAAATGAAATCACATAACTTTTCTAAATTACAACGCAAGCTTAAAATATCTTACCATGAAGGATAAACAACCAAATACATATAAAGTGATTTAGACATTACCCAAAATGCTTCAATAATTAAATTAATTAATATAGAAAGTATTTTACCACTTAACCATTACAAGCAGCATGTCATCACTTAATCAGCAATTATTCACCAGATCAGTTTCAGTTGAATTCCCAAACACTACCTACTAACAGACATCCAATTATACCAAGAATAAGGTAGCAGCAACTTTGGTACACACACATGTATTTGATTCACGAGAAAGTCTTTAAGAATTAAAAAAAAAAAACTCACTACATTTGACATAAACAAATGACAGTTATAGAACCTAAAATTACTACTTAAACTGAAAATTAATAATTATAAATCTCATCCTATAATGGCAGTAAATATTAACACCAAATATACAACCAGCTAATACACAAGAACGTATAAAAATAAGAAGCACTGGCATATTTAACATTTAAGCAAATATGATAGTATTGAAACCTATATTCATCTCGGACAGAAAAAAAATGTTGCTGCTACATTTCAACAACAATCCAAATACATGATTATTGAATAAGAAATTCAAATCACACTTAAAAGCATATTATAGAAAGCTACGACATAATTTATGAAAAATATAAACACTTCATCAGGGCATCATAATAACGCAGTTTAACATAATCTAGTCGAGGGGAATTAACAGTCCGGATACCGTGAGTAGGTAGCGCACGGAATAGAGCCTAAAGGTGATGGCAGCAACGTAAGAACGACGACGACAAATGGGGCCAGGGACTTGATAACGGGGCTTGCCGGCTACGTTTGACCGTCCGACGGACCTCGACGAGACTCGCTGGCCACGTTCGACACTCCGACGGAACTCGACGGGGCCCGACGGAGAATGATGATGGCGCTGCGGACTGAAGAACGGCGACCTGGGATGCTGCGCGGCGTTGGAGGTTGCCGGTGATGAAGAGACGGAGGTGATTATCGATAAAAGAAAAAGGGTTCACTAGCTTCTTTGGGATGAAGCCGACTGTTATAATGGTGAGGGAGAGTATCAAGATGAAGATGGAAGAGTGGGAATTTCAGCGAGCGAGAAAGAAAGAAATAAGGGTAGGATTTTACGTTTTCAACTGTTAAGAAATTAAGGACATATTAATAAGATTAATGAGGCACTAATTATTCTTTAATTGAGTAGTAATTCAAATATTCATAAAGAGAGAGATAGATCCGATTATGGATGGTGCATGCTGACCATGCCTTTGGTTCATTACTTACGATATTTCGGGCTCGATTCGAGCACACGGTTCGATAAAATAAATTGCAAAATTAATATATATATATATATATATATATATATATATATATATACTACACATAACAATATTTATTAATAATACACATTTTAACACATTTTATCAATTAGGCAAATTAGACATTTAATAAAATAACAAGAATATATATATATATATATATATTTATATATATAAAAATATCAACCAATTAGACATTGAATATAAATAATAATAACAATAATGCAAAATAATTCATCTCAAACAATCCATAATCAAACGGGGTATTACAGTCTATCCACCTTACAAAGAATTCTGTCCTCGGAATTCGAAAATAAACATCTTGAAAGCAATAAAATACAAAGGGAAAATCAAAACTCAAAGTTCGGATATCTCCTCCGAATCTCGGCCTCCTTTTCCCAAGTCGCCTCCGTCTCGTCATGTCGGCTCCAAAGCACCTTCACCAAGCTCACTGCCCGGTTCCTCAACTGATGGACCTTCTGGTCCAAAATAGCTACCGGTACCTCCTCGTAGGTAAGGTCTCGCTCGACCTGCAGTTCGCCGAAGTCCACCACGTGACCGGGATCATGCACGTATCTCCGCAACATAGAGACATGAAACACGTCATGCACACCCGACAAGCTAGGTGGTAAAGCCAGCCGATAAGCCAAATTCCCGACTCGGGCAAGGATCTCGAATGGCCCAATATAACGCGGTTTAAGCTTCCCCTTCTTCCCGAAGCGTATCACACCCTTCATGGGCGAGACTTTCAAGAAGACGTGATCTATGACGGCATACTCGTGCTCGTCCCTCTTTCGGTCGGCATAGACTTTCTGCCTCTCTTGGGCTGACCGGATATGCTTCCGGATAGCCTCAACTGTCTCTGCAGCTCTAAGAATGAACTCCGGACCCATGATCTTCCTCTCTCCGACTTCATCCCAGTACAAGGGTGTTCGGACCTTACGTCCATACAAAGCCTCGAACGGGGCCATCTTGATCGAGGAGTGATAGCTATTGTTGTAAGTCAGCTCGACCAAAGGCAAGGCACTCTCCCAGGTTAGGCTACGGTCCAAGACCACAGCCCTCAATATGTCTTCCAAGTACTGGATCGTCCGCTCTGACTGACCATCTTTCTGAGGATGAAATGCTGTACTGAACTCCAGCCTCGTACCCATGGCCCTGTGCAGAGTTTTCCAGAACTGACTGGTGAACTTCGCGTCTCGATCAGACACGATCTCCACGGGAACTCCATGAAGTTTGACAATTTCGTCCACGAACAACTCGGCATACTGACTAGCCTTCATAGTCGTCCGGACCGGCAGAAAGTGGGCAGACTTCGTAAGGCGATCCACAATCACCCAAATAGAATCATGCCCGGCCCTCGACCTCGGCAATCCCACTAAGAAATCCATGGTGATGCACTCCCACTTCCACAAGGGAACCTCAAGTGGCTGTAACTTCCCTCTAGGTTTCTGATGCTCAGCCTTCACTTGATGACACACCAGACACCCATTTACGAACCTCGCCACTTGCCTCTTCATACCTCGCCACCAAAACGACTTCCTCAAGTCCTGATACATCTTTGAGCTACCAGGATGGATGGTGTACGGGGCACTATGGGCCTCTCTCAAAATCTCCTTTCGCAGTTCCCACACCTTCGGAACACATAGTCGACCCTCGAAGACTAATGCTCCATCAGATGCAACTGCAAATCAACTCTCTCATTCGGCACAGAAAACGATCATTCGGCTGCTCAGCAACTATCCTCTCTCGAAGAGTCGGTCCCACAACCAAAGAGGTCAACATACCCCCGGCTGTCGGAGCCGGCTTCAATGCCTCTAAATGTAGCCGCTCGAACTCCCGAAGAAGGACATCTTGCTCAGTGAATAGACAAGACAGCTGGCCATAACTTCTCCGACTAAGGGCATCGGCTACCACATTAGCTTTCCCGGGATGGTAGCTAATGGTACAATCATAGTCCTTGACCAGCTCCAACCACCTACGCTGCCGCATGTTCAACTCCTTCTGAGTGAAGATGTACTTTAGGCTCTTGTGATCGGTAAATATCTCAGACTTGCCTCCACAGAGGTAGTGTCGCCAAATCTTCAAGGCGTGAACGACTGCTGCTAACTCAAGATCATGAGTGGGGTAGTTCTGCTCGTGAGGCTTCAGCTGCCTCGAAGAATAGGCTACAACCCTCCCCTGCTGCATAAGAACACATCCCAAACCCAACTTCGAAGCGTCACTGTAGATGGTGAACTCCAAAGTAGGGTCGGGAATGGATAGAACGGGCGCGGTAGTGAGTCTCCTCTTCAACTCCTGGAAACTCTCCTCACACCTAGAACTCCAATCGAACCTCACGGCTTTCTTCGTAAGGTTGGTTAGTGGCTGGGCTATCTTCGAGAAACCCTCAATAAACCTCCGGTAGTATCCTGCTAACCCCAGGAAACTACGAACATCAGCGGCACTTCTTGGCGTATCCCACTTGCTTACTGCCTCGATCTTGATGGGATCCACCTCAATGCCCCTCGCTGTCACAATGTGGCCAAGGAATGCCACACGATCCAGCCAAAACTCGCACTTCGAGAACTTAGCATACAACTTCTCGCGGCGAAGTGTCTCCAGCACAATCCTCAGATGCTCCTTGTGCTGGTCGATGCTCCGAGAATAAACCAGGATGTCGTCGATAAACACGATAACAAACTAGTCCAGGAAGGGATGAAAGACCCTATTCATAAGGTCCATAAACACAGCCGGGGCATTGCTAAGTCCAAAAGGCATAACCACAAACTCATAATGGCCATAGCGAGTACGGAAGGCAGTCTTAGAAATATCAGACTCCCTGATCTTCAGCTGATGATAGCCAGAACGCAAGTCAATCTTCGAAAAGACGCTGGCTCCCCTCAGCTGGTCGAAAAGGTCCTCGATGCGAGGAAGGGGATACTTGTTCTTGACTGTAAGGGCATTCAACTCCCGATAGTCAATACACATGCGCATCGATCCGTCTTTCTTCTTCACGAATAGGACGGGTGCTCCCCATGGCGAAACACTTGGTCGAATAAAACCGAGCTTAAGCAACTCCTGAATCTGAGCCTTGAGCTCTTGAAGCTCCTTTGGCGCCATACCATAAGGGGCCTTAGACACGGGACCAGCTCCCGGTACTAAATCAATGGTAAACTCAATCTGGCGATCAGGCGGTCCTCTAGGCAATTCATCAGGAAAAACATCAAGGTACTCGCAAACAATAGAAACTCGCTCCGGAGTTCGCTCAGAATCATTCTCGACTACCACAGATACAAGATAGCCTTGACAGCTACCCTTGGAAAGGCTCTTCCTAGCTTGCATAGAAGAGATAACACGAGGTACAGTCCTCGATTTCACCCCAAAAAAAACAACAGGCTGATCGGAATCAGGAAAGAGAGTGACTTCGCGCTCTTGACATCGGATGTCAGCTCGATAGCAAGTGAGCCAGTCCATGCCCAAGATTACATCAAAGTCTCGCATTTCAATGACATAAGCATCAACACACAAAACTCGACCGCCGATAGAAACAGGAAGATCACAAACCAAGGAATCGGAGATGATAATTTTTCCCGAGGCTAGACTAACCTCGAGAGGATCGACTTTGCACACCTTACTAACAGATAGAGCCTCAAGGCAACGAGAAGAGATAAAAGAATGAGTGGCTCCAGTATCACATAATGCAAAGACAGGCACATTCGATATAGAGAGCATTCCAGACATAGTACCTGCGTTGTTGGCCGCCTCGTCGTGAGAAATGGTATAGACACGAGCCTGACCCCCAGCCCTCTGCTGATGTGGTGGGGGTTGTCTGTGCGGTTGCTGATGCTGCTGGTAAGGTGGAGGAGGAAGCTGCTGCTGATGAGGCTGCTGGTAATGCTGCTGTCTCGGGGGCTCGGTGCAGTTGGTGAAGAAGTGACCGGGCTTCATGCAGTTGAAGCAGACCTTATGGACATAACGACAATCTCCGGGGTGATAGCGGCCACATTTAGGGCATCTCGGGTTCTGACCCTGAGCGACTGGTGGAACATCACGGCGGTCTGGTGCTCCACGCTTTCCCTTCCGGTTATCCCGGCGGGAATCAAACTTTCTCTTGCCCGAACTAGAGCCGGGCGGCGCAGAAGAAATAGGCTGAACCAGCTGAGCAGAAGGGACAGAAGCATCGAGAGTCTGATAACTCTCAAGCTGGGTGGCTCGAATAACAGTCTCATCAAAGGAAAGATTTCCCTGGCTGGCAACATGCATACGGAGAGTTCGGTTTAGTCCATCCCGGAACTTGTGGGCCTTCTTCAGGTCAGTGTCCACCATATGTGGAGCAAAGGCGCTCATGCAGGTAAACTCTCGCTCATACTCCTCAACGGTACCAGTCCCCTGAGTAATATCCCAGAAAGCGCGCTCCATCCTCATGCGATAACTCTGAGGATAATACTTTTCCATGATCACCTCCTTCATGCGGTCCCAAGTCAGGGCATTAAACTCCGCCTGCCTCAACCTCCAATAGTCGGACCACCATAGGGCGGCATCGCCCTTCAGCATATAGCGGCCACAGACGACCTTCTGGGCATCAGTGCACTGCAGTAAATCAAAATTCTGCTCTAACTGACGGATCCATTCCGCCACGGCTTCGGGCCCTTCGACCCCGGTGAAAATCGGCGGGGTCAACTGGCGAAACTGAATCACAATGTTGAGATGAGCCCCAGCCGGATTGGGAGCCTGCTGGTGAGGTGGAGATGGGGATGGAGATGGAGGTGGAGACGGAGTAGGCTGACGGTTGCGAGCATTACGACGAGCCATAACTCTACATTAAAAATGGGTCAAACAGTTTAGCAAATAATAAGAAGAAATCTAGAGTTCAACACTAGTGTTCGCATTTTAAAAGTGGAATAGTCCTAACCCCGTTTTCATTCCAATAATCAATAATCAAACAATATGCAATAATCTCAAAGTTATTCAGGTACTCATACCTGAGCTGGCGCGGCACGACGAGAGCGAGTGGTCTTAACATGATTTCGAAACACATAATCACATAATCAATTTTTTTTATATTTAAACCAGTCTACAGAAACGCAGACTGGCTCTGATACCAAACTGTAACGCCCCACTTTTATTTACAGAAAATCAGAGTAAATTTTTCGAAATTTATTTCAAAAACAATATTTGGGGCGCTACTCATTTTTAAAACAATAATCAATACTAACCACATCCTCAATACTCAGCAATAATCAATATTCATATTCCATATTAATATCCCAATAATGCCAATCCAATGATATTCTTAGGGAAAATAATCCCTATCAATCATTCAATAATCCAGTACTAGTGAAAATCAATAATCAATAATGTAATAATATTCAAATTAAGTTTTTAAGGCGGAAGCATTTAATCAAATTTAAAGACCACCACTCGCATCCCTTCCGCCGTGCCTGCTTAACTAACCTGCATCCATGAAGAGCAGGTGGGGATGAGCACAGTAGGAAAATCGAGGTGCTCACCGCTATGCAATAATTAATATCAATAATAAAAAAAAAAACAATAAAGGTATGGTCGCAACACATATACGAATCAATAATTGTCCCATCTCCTATCAATAATCAATAATGGTCTCATGTGCACACCTATAGCAATAGACTACTGCCGAGCTATATACCGAACGCCTTCCTCNNNNGCAGGTGGGGATGAGCACAATAGGAAAATCGAGGTGCTCACCGCTATGCAATAATTAATATCAATAATAAAAAAAAAAAAACAATAAAGGTATGGTCGCAGCACATATACGAATCAATAATTGTCCCATCTCCTATCAATAATCAATAATGGTCTCATGTGCACACCTATAGCAATAGACTACTGCCGAGCTATATACCGAACGCCTTCCTCGAAGGCCTTACAACGAGTGCCCGGCCAGCAGGAGCAATAATCCACCTCGAATGCCAAAACTTTCGCCTTGGCCTTACATACGAGGATCACCAGCCAAGGCTCACGCCATGTCTGTCAACAATAATAAAGGAGACTACCCGAAGGTACGTTCTATAGCTACGGGGATAACCGTTCGACGGCCAATATAGCTCACATCGAAGGCTACATGGTTCACATGCATACTTTGATCATACCACACAAAAGCAATTAATTAAAGCATAGCAAATTTTACAATTACAACCCACCTGGATATCGAAGCAGAATATTACACACAAATAGCTCGGTTAGTTGGTGGGGCTTGACTCCTCAAGAACCTACATTTTATTATTAAGTCTTTTTATTAAGGTTTTGATTAACATGTAGAACAACACATTAAAACACATATAACACATATTGCAGATAAGAGCACATAATTCCGTCTAACCGACAAATGAAATCACATAACTTTTCTAAATTACAACGCAAGCTTAAAATATCTTACCATGAAGGATAAACAACCAAATACATATAAAGTGATTTAGACATTACCCAAAATGCTTCAATAATTAAATTAATTAATATAGAAAGTATTTTACCACTTAACCATTACAAGCAGCATGTCATCACTTAATCAGCAATTATTCACCAGATCAGTTTCAGTTGAATTCCCAAACACTACCTACTAACAGACATCCAATTATACCAAGAATAAGGTAGCAGCAACTTTGGTACACACACATGTATTTGATTCACGAGAAAGTCTTTAAGAATTAAAAAAAAAAAACTCACTACATTTGACATAAACAAATGACAGTTATAGAACCTAAAATTACTACTTAAACTGAAAATTAATAATTATAAATCTCATCCTATAATGGCAGTAAATATTAACACCAAATATACAACCAGCTAATACACAAGAACGTATAAAAATAAGAAGCACTGGCATATTTAACATTTAAGCAAATATGATAGTATTGAAACCTATATTCATCTCGGACAGAAAAAAAATGTTGCTGCTACATTTCAACAACAATCCAAATACATGATTATTGAATAAGAAATTCAAATCACACTTAAAAGCATATTATAGAAAGCTACGACATAATTTATGAAAAATATAAACACTTCATCAGGGCATCATAATAACGCAGTTTAACATAATCTAGTCGAGGGGAATTAACAGTCCGGATACCGTGAGTAGGTAGCGCACGGAATAGAGCCTAAAGGTGATGGCATCAACGTAAGAACGGCGGCGACGAATGGGGCCAGGGACTTGATAACGGGGCTTGTCGGCTACGTTTGACCGTCCGACGGACCTCGACGAGACTCGCTGGCCACGTTCGACACTCCGACGGAACTCGACGGGGCCCGACGGAGAATGATGATGGCGCTGCGGACTGAAGAACGGCGACCTGGGATGCTGCGCGGCGTTGGAGGTTGCCGGTGATGAAGAGACGGAGGTGATTATCGATAAAAGAAAAAGGGTTCACTAGCTTCTTTGGGATGAAGCCGACTGTTATAATGGTGAGGGAGAGTATCAAGATGAAGATGGAAGAGTGGGAATTTCAGCGAGCGAGAAAGAAAGAAATAAGGGTAGGATTTTACGTTTTCAACGGTTAAGAAATTAAGGACATATTAATAAGATTAATGAGGCACTAATTATTCTTTAATTGAGTAGTAATTCAAATATTCATAAAGAGAGAGATAGATCCGATTATTGATGGTGCATGCTGACCATGCCTTTGGTTCATTACTTACGATATTTCGGGCTCGATTCGATCACACGGTTCGTTAAAATAAATTGCAAAATTAATATATATATATATATATAT
>CACSLK010034598.1:32735756-32758583 GCA_902706635.1 Striga hermonthica
ATATACAGCATAAGGCTCATGGAAGAGAAAAGAGAATAATCCCATCAGCTCTATTTCGTCCGCCCATCTCTCTTTCTCTCTCTTCCAAGGAGTTCTTCTATTTCTTGTGTTCCACTGATACAAGATCTAGAAAGCTGTTTGAGAATACAGTAGAAGATCTTAAGGTATATAGAGATTCAGATCATACATCCAAACCGGAGACCAAAACCAGCAAGTGACCATACCACGACGACCAGGACGACGAGACGAAGAGATCGCCGTCGAGATCGCCGCCGTCTGACGCCGCACGCGCCGCCACGCGCCGCCGGAAGGGAGTAGCTGCCGGGACTTACGCGCGCGCGTGAGAGCGCGTGACACCTCCGATTTCCGATCGGTCAACGCCGTTGACTTCGCCGTGACGTCAGCTTTCCGGATTGGTCAAGTTTGTTCGATTCCGAGAAGATTTGATTTGCGGTCAACTGTCCGGGCCAGCCAGATCTACATAAATTTTAAGCAGTAAGTTTTCTTCATCAAACCTTTAGATCCGCTGCGCATAGGTTTATGTTGAATGTTTGTCTGTGATTTGTGCATATCGAGATCCTCGTGGGTTCCAACACAAGATCTCTTCCTCAACCTTGACCACTTCGGCTTCTTGCTCGCACGATTCTGGAAACTTCTCATCAGCCTCGGCTTGTTGCTCTTCCTCCCTGATCTTGAGTTGTCTTTGATACTCCTCCTTTTGCTCGTACATCTCCTCCAAATAATCTTGCTCCCAAGGGGTTAATTCCCTCTCCAAACCTTCAAGGTATTCGATATCCTCCCAATCCCACTCAACTAATGGCTCGAACAACATCGTCTTTTTTTTTTTTACTCTTTCGAAAAAATTCGAACCAAACAAAAAATATAAATCAAAGAGAAATTCGGCCCCTCAACAAAAGGTAATAACCGAAAAAAAATAACAAAGGACTAGATGACACTTTTTTTTAAGACTCAAAATTCGAAAAATAAAAGGGAAAATTCGAACCAAAATTCGAATCCCAACAAAAAAATAAAGAGAAATTTGGCCCCTCAGCAAATGGCAAAACCGAAAAAAGAAAAAAGATAGATAGATAAAGACACGATCAGCACCTCTCAATGAAAGCACCAATGATGACGGACCGTGTTTTTATCTATACTCGGGTTGTGAATAAACGCGCACTAGGGCCTTCATTTATCCACGATAGGTGTATCTAACAGACGCACTACGGCCTTCTCCTAGACACTGTGACTTCAATACGCTCTAATGGCCTTCTCTCCGACACTGTATGTAAACACGCACTAACGGCCTTGTTTAATCACACGTAAGAACAACAAGTTCCCCCTATGAGATTCACTCATCAATTCTAAGACTCAACATGTTTATTAATGAAGAGGTACATGGGTATTTATAGGTGCAAAATAAATCTAAGTCTAACTATACTAGATCTCCTAAATCTTGCAATAATAGAAATCCTAACACTAGAAAGCAATAAAATCCTATTACTACCAAATAACTAATGCTTAGCTTGCACAACAAGCAATTCTAAAATGCTCCCAATCTTTCACACGCCCAAACTTCCTTCGGCCGCCTCACTTCTCGCGTTGCACGCGTCCTTTGCGCACGCGCACGCTATCGCGCGCGCCTCACCTGCGCCGCCCTTCTCCCGCGCGTGCCAGCCGTCGCCTGCCATGCCTACGTCTATGCGGACTGGGCCTCTCGCGCGCTGCCCTTGCACGCGCGCGCTGTCTTGCGCTTCTCGACCCTGCCGCGTCTTGCCTGCGCGTGCACATTGTCCTTTTGCCATGCCTAGTTCCGTGAGGACTAGGCTTTGCGCGCCCTTACCGTACGCGCGTACATCCGCTTTTCCTATTCCTGCGAGGATTAGTATTCGCGCCTTGCCTATTCCTACGAGGATTAGGCTTGCACCCTTGTTCTTGCATTGTTCCTCGCGTGTGTCGCCTTGCGCCCCACGGTCGTCGTCCAACACTCCTATGCCTACGCGGTCTAGGCCATCGCCCGCGTCATCTCCACTCGCTTGCCTAGCGCACCCCGTCTGCTTTCCATGCGACGCCCAGCGCGTTCCGCCAATGCCCGTGCTTGAATCGCCTACCGCGTACACCCGTGCACCCCACGCCATCTGCGTGTCGCTCCACCCCTCGCACGCACTCTCTCGCTCGCTCGTCCTCTTGCGCGCATCAAGTCCCGATGCGCGCTGTTGGCTCGTACCTGCCCACCCGCATGTACTCGCGCATCCGTTCATTGACCCATAGCAATCCCCCTCGCGCGCCATCCACCCAACAACCTCCCCCTGCGCGCCACTTCTCCTATTCTCCAAGCGCCATGCGCGTCTACGCCAATGCGCGCGTGCGCGCCTTTAACTACTGCCTTGTACGTGACGCTTCTCACGTGCTCGAGTGCCCCGAATATGAGCTCGTAACCGTCTCTTAGGCCATGCGTGCATCATTTTGGCCCTATTTTCAGCCTCCTCGAGTCCTCTTGGCTCTCGGCCCTTCTTGTCACAGGGGTACGGAACCCACTTCCGTATCACACGCGCGAAGAGGCCAGCGGTAGAGGGGCGCGCGCACTAGCACGCGAGTGGAGCACGGACGCGGGCGGAGGCCTAAGCCTCGCAGGCATAGGAGTGCTAGACGTGCGCGTGCAAGAAACTAGGTCCGCCGAGGACTAGGCGTCCAAGGCAGCGCGCTCAAGGGCGGTTGGACATAAGGCGGCCGAAGTTGAGTGGCGTGCAATGCAAGCAAAAGACTTGGAGACCAAGACTAGTAGATTAATTATGATTTTATTTCCTTATTGCGTTAGTAGATTTAATATTTTTAGGATTTAATATTTCATTGCTTTAATTAGTGATGTAGTTGGATTAGGACTAGTGTCACAGGGTATAAGTAGAGGCTAAAACTTTTACGCTCCTTAGCACCCTATGTGGCCTGATTCCCCTCGAACCAGTCAGCCTTTCACCGTCCCTCGATCGTTCGCTCGCCCATACAAGTATCAATCGAGGTTATGCAAGCAAGTCACAACATACACATGCGGAAGCTATCAAGTAAAATAGTGACACGCACGATTACGGGCTCGCGCCCAACCAATGCACTTTTATAACACTAAGTACAAAGGAAGATCCTACAACTTACATACACGGTTCACACCCACACTTTTGTGCACGCAGGCACACATACATGCATACATATACCAGCCTTACAGAAATTGGCTTTACACACACTCGCTATTACACTTGGCGTGTGCCAACTCACATCTATAAGTACACAGTAAAAAGTTTCGCTCACAAAGTGTATAACGTGGTCGTTCGCTTGATCCCGCTCAAAGTGTTTCACTCTTCCCCGCGAATATGTTTGCCTCGACCTATTTATAGGCCTCAGACCCCAACAGCTCCAACCGCTTGGTAACCGCTCGTCAGTTATTCGCAACTGCCCCATGGCACGTGCATACATCCGCTGGATGCCACCTCAGCTTCATGCAACAACGGGTGCCAACCGTCGTGCTTTATCCTTGCCCAACTCTCTCGCAGGTTAGAAAACCGTCAGGGCCACGTATCCCTGGAAACCGCCCAGCCACGTGTCTTGCATTCCTTGTTCTCACTGGGCCATGCAACTACTCGAAGGAATGATCCGCTTAGGCCACGTGGGACATAGTAACCAACTATTCCACGTGCAACCTAACTGCCAATTCAAAATCCAACCGTTCCCGCCAACGGCTTAGACGCGGCGCCACCCTCGCACGCGCCCATCGAGCTGCATCATCGAAGCACTCGCGTGCCCGAATACGCCTAAGTCCAACCATGTATCTGAATGATTAGCCAACACCCTCGTCCGAGTTAAACCACCATAACCGCAAAACCATGCACAACTCGTAGAAACCCTCGTCCGACCGAGCCCTCGACTGAACCAACAAACATTATTCGACAAACACTTGGACAATTTCAGCTAAGTACTGCACATATGTCTTCGTCGCCCCATGAAGACCCGACTGAACCCGACTTTCAGCCACAAGGACGCGCCCAGCTCGCATCCTTCCCTTAGTCGAACCCTCGCACCTTTGTGTTCGGGTCTCTCGGACCATGGTATTCTAAGGGATCGTGCCATGTCCCAGGCCCCAAGGTTAGGCCCGTAACAGACCTTCCCCACTTAAGTTCGTCGACGCCCTCGTCGACATGGGGAAAATCCGCAAGCATTCCTCGTACCTTGCAATCTGCCTCGTGAATGGGACCAACTCAACGTTCCGAACCCAGGTTGCCTTAGCTCTCGGCTCACCTTTCCAATGGACTAAGTAAAAAGTCCATCTCTTACTTCCTCGTCCTCGGGTCCTTCAGTCCAATATCATATGAACCCGTCTCGTTAGTTCACCTTTGCCCCCAAGCATGTCACGATCAGCCTTTGTACAACAAGTATCCGACCCCTCCGAACAACTCTTAGTTGCTGTAGCAAGGTAAAATTGTTGAGCCCGCCCCAGGTCTTGCTCGACTCGCATAGTCGATACCCGCATGGCCTCTTTCCTTTTTGACACCGCCCACTGAATTTCATGGAATACTTCTTTTCCATCCAACAAAAAGACCATTTTGCTCAAGTAGGGCTTCACAAAGGCCTTTGCCTCTTTGAGATAATCCATACCTAAAATCAACTCAAAATCATCAAGAGGCAACACATACACCTTGCACGTACCTTTCCACGGCCCAATGATCATGTCCACTTCGGCCACCCCCTTGATTGGTACTGTGTGCGTGACAGTTTTCATCATCAAACCGTCACTTGGCTCAAGTTTTAGGCCTAGCCGCGAGGCCAACATCTCGTTCATGAAGGAATGCGATGCACCCGAATCCACCATTGCCATGATTTGCTTATCCTTCACAGCAGCCTTCACGAACATTAAACCCGAACATGATTCGTCTTGGACGCTTACGTTGTTCAATAGCACCAACGAGTTCAGGCCAATCGTGTCTTCATCGCCGCATGCATCGCCTTTCACCACTAAGGCGTTAGCTTTGGCCTTGAATCGCCTGGGACAATCCTTCATTAAGTGGTCGGCATCACACAAGAAACATCCACGACTTTGGTCCACCATCGTTTGTTTGGACGTATCATGGGGCGTACCACTACTCCCCTCGCCGTACTTCTCTCGGTGATTACCACCTTTGAACTTCTTTGACTTCCCATCCTTCTTCGTCGAGTCTCACATGTTCACTCGAGTTAGAGGCACCAATTACCTTGAAATCAACAAGGCGCTCGGCGGCAGCCATTGCCGTAGGCAGATCACTAACCCTTAGCCGCTGCAACTCGGCTTGGGCCCATCCTTGTAATCCCGTCATAAAATTGAACAACTTGTCCCGCTCCGACATCTCGCTTATGTCTAGCATCAAGCAGCTGAAATCCTTGACATATTTACGAACCGCACCATCTTGCTTAAGGTTTCTTAAAGCTTCCCTCGCAACGCAATCTGTGTTGCAAGGCAGGAACTGATCCCTCAACTCCTTCTTCATAACATCCCACGTTTTGATCCCTTCTAGATTTGCACTCACGTCATCAGACGCTCGCGCACGCCACCAGAGTTTTGCGTCCCCCGACAAGAACATACTCGCAATTGACACTTTCTCGTCGTGCTGGACTCTGGCTGCATAGAAATATACATCCATGTCCCAAAGGAAATTTTCGACTTCCTTGGCATCTCGGGTGCCATCAAACGTCTTAGGATCTAGAATTCGGACTTTCGATGGGACTTGGTGCTGTTCCGCGAGCACACTCGCGCTAACCCTTTTCAGTAGGGCCACGTCGTCCTGGATCTTCTTGACCTTGGACTCAACCGCTTCCGACAGCAGCATGAACTCATCTCGCGTGGAATCCAACTGCCCTTCAACGAATTCAGGCAGCGACTCCACCGAGTTCGTCATCACATCCACCTTCTTGCTTAAGTCAGCGAGCGCATTGTCAGTTGTTTGTAGGTGCTCGAAGACCGCTGCATACAGAGGTGTTTGAGGCGGTTGCCCCATCATCTCCTCCAGCCTTTGTATCCGAGCTGCAAACGTCATCAAAAGTTGCTCGGGACGATTAGGTTCGCCCATTGTTTCCCGACTTACAGCCCTCAGAACCCAAAAATGGGCTCTGATACCTAAGTAGATGCTAAAATTTTTTCACTCCTTAGAACCCTATGCGGCCTGATTCCCCTCGAACTAGTCAGCCTTTCACCGTCCCTCGATCGTTCGCTCGCCCATACAAGTATTAATCGAGGTTATGCAAGCAAGTCACAACATACACATGCGGAAGCTATCAAGTAAAATAGTGACACGCACAATTACGGGCTCGCGCCCAACCAATGCACTTTTATAACACTAAGTACAAAGGAAGATCCTACAGCTTACATACACGGTTCAAACCCACACTTTTGTGCACGCAGGCACACATACATGCATACATATACCAGCCTTACAGAAATTGGCTTTACACACACTCAATATTACACTTGGCGTGTGCCAACTCTCGTATCTACAAGTACACAATACAAAGTTTCGCTCACAAAGTGTATAACGTGATCGTTCGCTTGATCACGCTCAAAGTGTTTCCCTCTCCCCCGCGCATATGTTTGCCTCGGCCTATTTATAAGCCTCAGACCCTAACAGCTCCAACCGCTTGGTAACCGCTCGGCAGTTATCCGCAACTGCACCATGGCACGTGCATACATCTGCTGGATGCCACCTCAGCTTCATGCAACAATGGGCGCCAACCGTCGTGCTTTATCTTTGCCCAACTCCCTCACAGGTTAGAAAACCGTCAAGGCCACGTGTTCCTGGAAACTGCCCAGCCACGTGTCTTGCTTTCTTTGTTCCCACTCGGCCATGAAACTACTCGAAGGAATGATCCGCTTAGGCCACGTGGGACATAGTAACCAACTAGTCCACATGCAACCCAACTGCCAATTCAAAATCTAACCGTTCCCACCAACGGCTTAGATTCGGAGCCACCCTCGCACGCGCCTATCGAGCTGCATCATCGAAGCACTCGCATTCCCGAATACGCCTAAGTCCAACCATGTATTTGATTGATTAGCCAACACCCTCGTCCGAGTTAAACCAACATAACCGCAAGACCATGCACAACTCGCAACAACCCTCGTCTGACTGAGCCCTCGACTGAACCAACAAACATGATCCGACCAACACTTGGACAATTTCAGCTAAGTACTGCACATATGTCTTCGTCCCCCCACGAAGACCCGACTGAACCCGACTTTCGGCCACAAGGACGCCCAGCTCGCATCCTTCCCTTAGTCAAACCCTCGCACCTTTATGTTCGGGTCTCTCGGAACATAGCATTCTAAGGGATCGTGCCATGTCCCAGGCCCTAAGGTTAGGCCCGTAACAACTAGACTAGTTCAGGATCTATAAATAGGGGTCTCACCTCATTGTTTTTAATGTCCAGAAATATGATGAGTTAATAGAAAAGAACGTTTGTTCAACCCGTGTGTTAGGATTCCTGAGAGTTCGATCATACAAATCGAATTAGTGAGGCTAAGACTCGAGCTAGTTCAAAATCGAGGGAGTGAGGCTAATTACCAAGTGAACTCAAGTATTGTGGGAGAGTTAGGCTAATAACCGAGTCAATCACACCTATCGTTGGGAGCAAGTCGTGGGAAGGCTTTGTTCGAGGCAAGCGAGCGAGACAAAACACACGATCCTTCATCACGCGTGCTGGCAGGCTGCTGTCGGGCTAGCGCTGCACCGCTACGTGCGGGCAGACCCCTATGGTCGGCCCTTTGCCGGCTGTCCGGCAACTTTTTCCGGCAAACCTTTTATGGCTGGACATAACATGACATGACTAAACATACATGAATTACTCGGGAGTGTTCGGTTGGGTATTGACTTAGCTCGGGAAGGGCTTATATATCACCTTCGAGGCCTTTTTGACTTAAAACTTAAACCGAACAACATGATTTGCGCATAATCTTGTTAATAAGCACATAAAATATCTAAAAGAGGGTGATTAGGAGTATACCCATTGAATCGTACGATGAAAATTCTAGGACGTGCGCGTACTAGTCCGGTGTGCTTGCTTGGTGATGCACGTGCCTCCTCTCTGCAATTACTAGAGCAAACTATGTTCTATCTTTTATCTTGATATTTTCTCCTCTCTTTACTCTATATCCAAGACTTGCGTTCGGTTTTTGCATGAGAAATGCACGACCAAACTCACGGCTTTGCTTAAATAAAGATGCGTAAAATATGGAGATAAAAATGCATGGTAATTTAAGTGGTGCCACTTGCTATTCTCTAAGGCTTTGGTGGCATAAAACCGCCTTGTCATCACGCTTAGGTTGCGCCGAAATGCTTGGTCATTACAATGTTAAACAAGCACATGCCATGTGGCCAAGCTACTAGGTGACTAGGTCATGCAAGTTACAAATATTTTAATACTTGCAAGCATTATTCACGACAATATGAAGAGCTTAAATCTTGGGTTAATTAGGCTTGAACATAGCACTTAATAGAACATAAGCTCATGATTGGACGGTGGAGAGGCACGCACGGACGATGGCGTGCGTGCACACGCGTGCGGTAACGCACGGCGTGAGTGTACCATGTCCTAGGGCTTAGCTTAGGGAATCCAATACTTAACATGAACTTAACTTTGGAATTTAATTCGAGCCTTCTCGACTTCGAACAATTAATCCCGATTAATAATATCCGTTTATAAAATAAACAGTCCATAAATTAATTATCGAAATGAACTCGGTTAATAATTAAATCGAATAATCTTTCGGCTTAAAGTCGAACTTATTAACTAAAAAGCTGAAATCAATACTATTAACAAAAGGAAATACATCACTTTTATTAATAATAAACTGGGTTATTACACGTGCGCTCCGACGGGACTCGACGGCTACGTTTGGCACTCCAATGAAACTCGACGGGACTCAACGGCTACGCTCGGCTTTTGGTTCTCAGTCCTAGGCTCTCGCACAGAGCCCGGAAGGCTGATGCTGTTGTTCGGGTCGCTAACCAAAGACCGACGGGGGAGCCGCTGCTTGGAAAAGAAGTCGACGGGGCTGATATGCGCAAACGGGGCTGCTCGAGGACGTCCCTTGTTGTTTCTAGGTGGTTCTAATGGCAGGAAAACAGACCAGCGGGCCTGCAGCAGACGTTGGGAAGACGATGGTACTTGGCTGCGGACCGCCGGGGATGGTCTCACGATGCAGAGACGGTGAACACGTCGGAGCTCACGACCAACGACACGCTTATGACGACTGGAACTTCGCGAGGGTGGCGCTGTGCGGAGGGGTGCTCGCCGAGGACAAACTGGATGTTGGGGTTCGCGACAGAGGGTGGTTCTCGCCGGTGGAGGACCTGCACGTCAGAGAAGGTCCACAGCGGCTTCTGCGCGCGGAGGGGCTCGACAGGAAACAGTAGCAGCTGGTCGCGATGAAGGATGAGGAACAATGGCCGATGGACGATGGTTTTTCGCCGGGGACTCGCGAACAACAATACTCGATAGAATAGGGCTCGCGATGGTGGCACGAGATCAGGATGGAGGTCGGAATTTATGGTGACGGGAAGTAAAGAGCGAAAGAGATACTCCCTCTTATCTACTAGGGTGACGATGCGAGAGAGAGGGAAGATTCGATGAAGGCTGCGGAATTTTTAACGAGAAGAGAGGAAGAGCTTACAACTTATAATCTTAGGTTTTTCTCCAAACTTGCCATCCAATTTACAGAGGGAGAGAGAGAGAGAGAGAGAGAGAGAGAGAGAGAGAGATCGGGGCCGGACCGGTTTGGGTGTGTGGGTCGGAGGCTCACGGGCATATTCTCGATTCAATAAATAATGAGGATCGGTTTTACAAAAAAATAAGGCCTGGTTCGATACAAAATTAAATGGTTCGTGAGAAAATGATTAGAGTTTAATCCGGTTTAATATAATAAACCGAATTTCCGTACGATTTAATTAAATTAAATCGAACGAAACAATTTAACATTATATTATTCTCAAAAAATATAATGACGATGGCTAATATAAATCGAACATAAATAAAACAATAATCCCACATAATTCACATAAATTCACATATATTGGACATAAAAATAATTAATATATATTTATATAATTCACACAATAATATTTATTTAATAATAATAGCCATTTAATAATAACAATAAAAATAATATTAATGAAATAAACAAATAAATAAATAATTCCAAATATTTCACAATTGAACGGGGCATTACATTGTGCCTCTGAGTATGTCGAATGTGTATGCCAAGCCCCTTAATTTATTTTAAGGTTTTTGGTGTTCAAATGCTTAAATCGGTTTTTGATCAGAATCTTGTAAAAAGCATTAAAAATCGTACGCTTGTAGTTTTGAACCAAAACTTTCTGGAGTATGTTATTTTATGTTGTTTCATATTGTGTCAAAATTTTAGATTAAAAATCAAAGTGTAGCTATGTAAACTAGTACGTTCATATTTGGGCACGGTTTTTGCTGAAATTATTTAAAATTTCTCCCAGATGAATTAAGGGCTGAAACTTGGTGAGAATATGTATTTTTATATGCCTTATAATGTGGTAAAGTTTCAGGTTAATTGGCTGAACCTAACTCTGGATATTGTATTTTGTTTATTTTAGAGTCTAAATGCTCGGTTATCTGTTGCTTAGGTTCGGATTGGATTTTATTGGTGTTGGCATGATTTATGTGTTTTACCTTTAGGTGTATAAGTTGTGTTCAAGTCTAGTAGTCACTCCATAATACTTAACTCGGTCAAGGAATCCACGAGTCACTTAGTCGAGATAATTTCGGCTAAGTATATGTGCCTTGTGTGTTATTTTGTTTGGACACTCAGTTTATAGGCTATTATAATTGTTGTAGGTTCTTTGAGCTGAAATTTTGCCATAATTCCTTTTCAACCGTGTGTTTGGCTATACCTCTTGCTATACCAGGTGGGTTTTATTTGAAATTGCTATGCTTTGAGTATTATAAATGACCGCTTTTGGTATGATCAATATATGTATGTGAAATATGTACCCTTCGATGTGAGCTGTGTCGGTCGTCAAATGGTTATCCCCGTAACTGTAAAGCGACACCCGTGGGGTTTACTTCTACTGGCATCGATAGAAGCCCGAGGGGCATTCGGTGTAGAAGCCCGAGGGGCATTAGACGTATAAGCCCGAGGGGCATTCGATAAAAGCCCATGGGGCATTCGATACGTCTACCAGCAATAGTCTATTGATATAGGTGTGCACATGAGACGATTATTGATTATTGATAGGAGATGGGATGATTGTTGGTTCATATACATGCTGAGACCATACCTTATTATTGATTATTGTTTATTATATAGATTAACATTTACTGCATAGTGGTGAGCACTACAGTTTCCTCTTGTATTCATCCCCACCTGCTCTTCATGGATTCAGGTTAGTGTGGCGGGCACGGCGGAGGGACGCGAGTGGTGGTCTATTTATTTGAATACTGCTTCCGTCTATTGAACTGTCTTCTGATATTATTGCACTTTGAAATATTGAATATTGTATTATTGGTAGGGAGTGTACTCCCTAGATATTATGAATATCGGTAACCCGGTTTGGGTATTTGATTGCAGTATTGATTATTGATGATTGAATCATCTATTATTATATAAAGAGAAAATGATATTCCTTTGGAATAGTAACTAAAAATCAGTAAAAAAATATTTGCTTTCCCGCCTAAAAATTCAAATTTACTAGATTGGTTATTTTTTTTGTCAAAATCTGAAAAATTGCGCCTAAATTAATTACATAATCATTTTGGTCAAATATTGCGGCTATTACATTTATTAGTAGCATGGTTTAAATTTAAAATATAATATATTGACAAAACTTACGGTCATTACCTTTATTAGCTGCATGGTTTAAATTTAGTATATAATATATTGAAATCAAAAAAATAATTATTCATAACTTACGGGACAATATTAAATTGGACGTAAACTAAATAGTCAATTGTTTATAGTTTAATAAATTACTGACCGGTAGAACGTCGAAAACCTGCAAATAACTCTCACACCGGGGTTTGTGTCCGGTGAAGAGCCTCCGATGCTTAAGTCAGTATGTGTATCAGTATGTTGAAGTGAATAATCGGAAAATCGTGCTAAGGGAGAAAGACTCACCCCCTTTATATAGGGGTGAGATACCTGCCCTAATAGCTGCCCGGATAAGGATGAGTTGGCTGCCCAAGCTGCTCGTCCGTACTCTGACATGCCGCGCACATGTCAGAGGTGGCGCCGGGCGTTGGGAGCTGTCAGAGGTGGTTATCGCTATCAACCAACATATTCTCGACACGTGTCCTCCTGCACATGGAGTAAATATTCTCCTGAAATTCGGTTGGAGGCTCTTACACGCGCCTGTAACTAGGCCGATCTATTGAGTGCTGAGTCCGCGAAATGATCGACCTGCTGAGGTCGACTAGGTTGCTCGATCGCTTATCTGGTCGAGCGATGGATTGGTCGATTGTCTAAATGGTCTACATGTTATATTGCTCGATTTTCCCATTGCTTGACTCGGTTCCCTCATGGTATGATCCCTCCGTCTGGTTCAGTGGACCGGTTTAGCTTGGGGTAGATAATATCTTATATCATCTAGTCCCCCCACTCTGGTCGAGTCTAAATGACTCGATCTAAGAGTGAATTTGTACTTTATCGACCTCCTGGGTGGCGTGGTGTCAGATATCGACCCTCTAATGGGTTTCCCGCTCAATTTTTGAATAACGCCTCATTAATTGCCATAAATAAAGTCTTCTGCCACATGCCTTTCTGTCGTTCCTGCTTTTTCGCCACGTGTCCCGCTTGTCAGGTACTTGTCTGGTGCTTTAATGATAACACCTCCTCGCATAACGCGCCCATTTTGAGTGACGTGCTAATTAATGTTGTCCACCATACGATCTAACTTTAATCCAACGGTCATCATCTTTTCAACCCTTGGACTCTCCAAGGTATAAATCCCACACTTAGCGAATTTTTAGACTTTTTTTATGCTTGCGATTTTGAACTCTCCTGCGCCTAAAATTCTTTCTGCAAAAAACCCTATCTTCCTCGGCGATTTCCCTGCAATCTTTGAGTCTTCCCAATTCTCCTCTCTGCGGTTATGAGTAAGTTGTTCTTCGCTTGATTTTACGCTTCCTATACTTGAGATTTTGCGTTTTGGAAAATTTTTTTGAATTGGGTATCTGAGGTTTGCTGATTGATTGTTTTGAATGTGTGTGTTGAATTTTTGTGCTCGCCTGTTAATCGTTGTAGATTTCGTCCTCTCCTTTGAAATTCTCTTGGAATCCTTGTTCTCCTTCTTCAAAATCGCCCTTTTCGTGGAACCCTAATTTTGAATATCTCCTCCTTCCTCTTTCCTTTTTTGCCAAAATTCCTTTTTTTGATATTGTTCCTTTATTTTTTGTTTTCAGATCCTGCTATCTCGACCACCTCCTCTGATTCAGTTGAGATATTGCCTTCTGCCCTTGAAGTTGTTCCTCTCTCTATCCTCCGCCCCGGCGATACTGTTCCTACATGTATTTTCACATCCCGTGTTGCTTCTTCCAACTCTGGGGATACTACGGATAATTTTCCTCTCCGCCGCTGTCGACTTGCTCTCGGCGCGTTAGATGAGCTAGAGGAAGACGAGGTCCTTTCTGCTCAACCCACTTCTGCTCCCTCTTCGACCATTCTTCCTTCTACTTCTCAGCCTGGTACTTCGAACTCTCCTTCCGACAAAATCTCGACCAAAAACCCCCGCAGAACTGCCACTAAGCGCCCTTCTCTCTCCCATGTCTGGTATTCTCCTGAGAAGATCGGCCACCCTAGCGGTTGGTTGTTTCTCATCTCTTCCTCCACTGACAAATACGATCATTCACCCAAAGACTGTTATACTTTCTTTGAGATTCAATTTAAACTTGGCCTCCGTTTTCCCCTGAATCCCGAGTTACTCTGCATTTGTGAGTGGTTCTCACTTCCTCTAAATCATCTCCCACCTAAAGCAATTCGCTTTATGACCACTTTTATCATCCTTTGCCGCGTCCGCTTAGGCCAATTCGACCTAGCCTTCTTATATTACTGTTATGTCCCTTCCAAACAAGGTCGAGGCCTCTACCTTAAAAGTCGCAATGGTGCTCACTTCATCAATGACATTCCTTCCAACCTCCCTAAGTGGAGTGACAAATTCATTTTTGTCCAGCCTACTGCCCCTTTCCCTTGGCCCTCTATTCCTTGGGTCAAGGAGGTTTCCCAAGAGGCGGCCTCGGCTCCTCCTCCAAGCCCCCTCTTCGACCAACGGATCAAAATATGGAATTCCAAGTCCGTTGCGTCCGAAGTACTTCTCAAGGACGATAATCTTCTTCATTATTGTGGTCTCCTTACCCACAAGACTTGTCCTCCTCCCAGTGATGTGGTCCTTGATCTCATCTGGATCGAGAATGATCCAGGTAATCCTCGACCAGATTACTCGAATAACTACGTGTTCCTTTGCTTCTCGTGTTGAATAATTTTCGATAATACCAAATGTAATCTTCTCGTTGTTTCTTTCCAGAGGTGCCCAGTTTTAATATTCCCCCGAGGAAAACTCTTCTAAAAAAGAAGACAGGGGTTACTTTTGGCTCGACAGGGGCCAGGCTAAGGGGTCGGCTACTTTCTCTGGGACTCGACTGGAGCCACAGCCACGGTCGCCTGTGCGCGAGACTCCTTTGCCACCGCCGCCGCCACCAGGGCCACTGAAAACACAACAACCACAACAACAACAACAACAGTCTCAACAACAACCGCGACAATAACAACAGCAACAACAACAACAACAACAACAACAACAACAACAACAACAACAACAACAACAACAACAACAACAATCGTGACAACAACAACAACAACAACCACAACAACAACAACATCCACCTCCCTTCAAGGAGCAGCAGCCTCGACAAACCCCGCCACCTCCTTTGTACACCGCCCAGCACCGATCGACCTCTGGTCCCACCGCCCAAAAGTCCTCGACCAACACCAAAACCAACAGTCAGTCTTCTTCGCACCGAACCAACTCCCGCACCAATACCTCCAAAGATGCTGCTTCTTCCAAAACCAAAGAAAAAAACCTCAGAGCTGTCTTCTAAAACCAAAGAAAAAACCTCTGAGCTATCTTCTAAAACCAAGGCCCAAGAAAAACCTCCACACGACCGACAATCCTCCAAAACCCACTCCGCTGGCTCGACCAAGGTGCTGGTCAAATCCAGCGGTCAAGATGACGCGGGAACGAGGTTTCCCTGGGAAAGCGCTCTCGTACTGACCAAGGTGAGGTGGTCTGGAAACAAGGGCGTACCTGCCATCAATGGCCTGATCCGTTGGCCCCAAAATCGACATCTCTTTTGTCGGCCTCCGTGAATGAGGTGGTCGAGCGTCTCGAGGGTGCCCTCCTCGAGGAAGATCGCAAGAATGCCAGCGTCACCTTGCCTGAAGTTGGCGATAAGCTCGTGCAGTGGCTTGCCCAGGTATTACTTATCTTATTTCTATGTCGATTCTTTCCTGCTTTTGTTTTTTGATATACGGATTGAGCTGACTAATTTTGCCCGATTATAGGGCTTGGTCGATTTCTTGCCTCTGCCCAATAAAGCTCGAGACAGCTCTGGAAAATCCATAAAGAGCCTCGAGAGCAACATTTGCTTTCTGCAGGACAAAAACTCGACTCTCCTGCAACACAATACAAAACTCCGCGAGACGCAAACCGAACAGAAGGCCGAGTTCGAAGTCAAAGTTAAGTCCCTTGATGGATAGCTCGCCCTAAAGAATAAAGTTCTCGCGGAGCGGGAGGCCGCCCTTGCTGTGGACGAGGTGGCTGTGGTGGAGAAAGAAACCATGCTGAATGAGAAAGAGGCTGCACTCGAACAAGAGCGGTCGGTTCGGGCCCAAGCGGAGATGGCTTGAGTACAAGCAGAGGCTGCACGAGAGCAAGCAGAGGCTATTTGAGCACAAGCAGAGGCTGCTCGAGCACAAGCAGAGGCTGCTCGAGCCGAGCTGGAGGCTACCTTAGCCAAAGAAAGGGTTGCCCATGCCGGTCAATGTAAACACTATGCTGATGCCGCTGCTCTCCGAGCTCGGCAAATGATGTGGGTTACCACCACTGGACAACTTTTCCTTCGCGAATGCCGCGAGCAAGTGGTGGCCGACTATATGCGGTCACCACAATTTTTGAAGGAGGTGCAAGACTTTGGGGTGGACTGTTTTAAGTTCGCCCTTCAGAAGGCCGGCGAGCAAATCGCCGAAGACGATTTCGAGCAGCTGGACCCTGGGGCTATCTGGGAGGCATTGCCCAAGGTTCCCTCTAGCTTCCAAGGTGATCCTAACTTACCGCCTGAGCACGAGTGGTGGTCGGGGTTGCTTGAAAGGATTCTGGCTCGATCAGATATCTTGAAGAAAACTTATGCTCTGCCTAATGGTATAACTCCTCCAGCTCCGATGCTGGCCGCGTTGGCTGAGCCTATTCGACAATGTCCTCTTAATGAAGCTTGTGACTCGACCTCTTGGACCAGCCATCTGCCCGAGCCTAATGCTAATCAGAGCAACGCAGACTCGACCGCAACTCCTCCTCCTGAGATTTAGCTTTGTTGTTTCCGCTTTATCTGTTTTGAATCTGAGCTATGTACTCCTGACAATATTTCATGGTTTATTGGAATATGAATGTTTTTCTTAATTCGTCTTTATTGTCGACGATCTTCTGAATGAGCTGATTTGATGTTCTTGTATGTCTCTTTAACGATTCTTCTCGTTAATTATGCCAGTGTATTTGCTTTGTATTCGATTCATTATCCAAATTTTTGCTATAATACGCATCACACATACATTGCACCTTTCACACAAGGTATTTAAACATGATGGGTTTTAGATTTTTGAACACATTCCCACCTTCAGAGGTGGTCGAAACATGCGACCACCCAGCCTCACGGCCTTAAACATGACGGGTTTTAGATTTTTTAACATATGCCCACCTTCAAAGGTGGTCGAAACATGCGACCATCCAATCTCACGGCCTTAAACATGATGGGTTTTAGATTTTTGAACACATGCCCACCTTCAGAGGTGGTCGAAACATGCGACCATCCAGCCTCACAGCCTTAAACATGACGAGTTTTAGATTTTTGAACACATGCCCACCTTCAGAGGTGGTCGAAACATGCGACCACCCAGCCTCACGGCCTTAAACATGATGGGTTTTAGATTTTTGAACACATGCCCACCTTCAGAGGTTTTTGAAACATGCGACCATCTAGCCTCACGGCCTTAAACATGACGGGTTTTGGATATTTGAACACATGCCCACCTATTGAGATGGTCGAAACATGCGACCATCCAGCCTCACGGCCTTAAACATGATGGATTTTAGATTTTTGAACACATGCCCACCTTCAGAGGTGGTTGAAACATGCGACCATCCAGCCTCACGGCCTTAAACATGACGGGTTTTAGATTATTGAACGCATGCCCACCTTCAGAGATGGTCGAAACATGCGACCATCCAACCTCACGGCCTTAAACATGATGGGTTTTAGATTTTTAAACACATGCCCACCTTCAGAGGTGGTCGAAACATGCGACCATCCAGCCTCACGGCCTTAAACATATTGGATTTTAGATTTTGAACACATGCCCACCTTCAGAGATGGTCGAAACATGCGACCATCCAGCCTCACGGCCTTAAAAATGATGGATTTTAGATTTTTGAACACATGCCCACCTTCAGAGGTGGTCGAAACATGTGACCATCCAGCCTCACTGCCCTAAACATTACGGGTTTTAGATTTTTGAACACATGCCCACCTTCAGAGATGGTCGAAACATGCGACCATCCAGCCTCACGGCCTTAAACATGATGGTTTTTAGATTTTTGAACACATGCCCACCTTCAGAGGTGGTCGAAACATGCGACCATCCAGCCTCACGGCCTTAAACATGATGGATTTTAGATTTTTGAACACATGCCCACCTTCAGAGGTGGTCGAAACATGCGACCATCCAGCCTCACGGCCTTAAACATGATGGATTTTATATTTTTGCACCGTTTCATCTCTCTTTACTTCTTTATCCTAGCGCTCGTTCATTGGGTGCTTGGTCGCCGGGTTTCGAGGTCCCGCTCATCTTGACTCTTTGGTCTTCGTATTCCCTCACCAGGCTTCCAGGTCTTGGCCGCGGGGAATCTGTCTTCACACTTGCCCACCCACGAGGAATGTTCTAAACAGGAGGTCACCCAGCCCAAGGGCGTGAGTAATCGACCAACCTGCCCACCCCAAGGGATGTTCTAAACAAGCGAACACCCAGCCCGAGGGCCTTAGTCATGCTGGGTTTTGGTCTTCACACTTGCCCACCCACGAGGAATGTTCTAAACAGGAGGTCATCCAGCCCGAGGGCGTGAGTAATCGACCAACCTGCCCACCTCAAGGGATGTTCTAAACAAGCGACCACCCAGCCCGAGGGCCTTAGTCATGGTGGGTTTTGGTCTTCACACTTGCCCACCAGCGAGGAATGTTCTAAACAGGAGGTCACCCAGCCCGAGGGCGTGAGTAATAGACCGACCTGCCCACCCCAAGGGATGTTCTAAACAAGCGACCACCCATCCCGAGGGCCTTAGTCATGGTGGGTTTTGGTCTTCACACTTGCCCACCCGCGAGGAATATTCTAAACAGGAGGTCACCCAGCCCGAGGGCATGAGTAATCGACCAACCTGCCCACCCCAAGGGATATTCTAAACAAGCGACCACCCATCCCGAGGGCCTTAGTCATGGTGGGTTTTGGTCTTCACACTTGTCCACCCGCGAGGAATGTTATAAACAGGAGGTCACCCAGCCCGAGGGCGTGAGTAATCGACCAACCTGCCCATCCCAAGGGATGTTCTAAACAAGCAAACACCCAGCCCGAGGGCCTTAGTCATGGTGGATTTTGGTCTACACACTTGCCCATCCGCGATGAATGTTCTAAACAGGAGGTCACCCAGCCCGAGGGCGTGAGTAATCGACCAACCTGCCCACCCCAAGGGATGTTCTAAACAAGCGACCACCCAGCTCGAGGGCCTTAGTCATGGTGGGTTTTTGTCTTCACACTTGCCAACCCGCGATGAATGTTCTAAACAGGAGGTCACCCAGCCCGAGGGCGTGAGTAATCGACCAACCTGCCCACCCCAAGGAATATTCTAAACAAGTGACCACCCAACCCGAGGGCCTTAGTCATGTTGGGTTTTGGTCTTCACACTTTCCTACCCGCGAGGAATGTTCTACACAGGAGGTCACCCAGCCCGAGGACGTGTGTAATCGATCAACCTTTCCACCCCAAGGGATGTTGTAAACAAGTGACCACCCAGCCCGAGGGCCTTAGTCATGGTGGGTTTTTGTCTTCACACTTGCCCACCCGCGAGGAATGTTCTAAACAGGAGGTCACCCAGCCCGAGGGCGTGAGTAATCGACCAACCTTCCCACCCCAAGGGATGTCCTAAATAAGCGACGTTCAAGTTAAACCGCACCATGTTCCTTCCTGTCATCCAACCATACCAACATTCCAAACATAAGAAAATGTGCAGTGCAACAAGTAATACGAAAGGATAACTGAATTTCATTAACTTTTTTGCGCAAACTTTGCAAGTTACAACTTTTTTCGTAATTCCAGGATTCCTTTGCAAAAAGTAAAAAAAATTCTACACATAATATTTTTTCAAATTAGCTATGTTCCATGACCTGACAAGCGATCGGCCTTCCGCATCTTTTAGCGAGTACGCTCCTCCTGCGTGCACTCGTTCCACCAGGTATGGTCCTTCCCAGTTCGGCTCTAGCTTTCCCACATGCTTGAGCACATCGACACGTTTCCAAACCAGATCGACTACTTGGAGTTTACGAATTTTCACCTTTTTGTCATGAGCGGCTCGCATCCTTTGCTTGTATGCCTCCACCATGACCGCTTCTCTCCCACGTAGATCCTCGATGGTGTCTAGGGCCACCATCATTAGATACTCGTTCTGCTCAGTATCATATGTGCTCGACCTCTCGGATGATAACTCAACCTCGACTGGCAGCAACACTTCCATTCCATAGGCTAAACTGAAGGGAGTTTCTTCTGTTGTCGACCTCGGGGTTGTGCGATACGCCCAAAGTACTGAGCTCAACTCATCGAACCATGCCCCCGAGGCCTTTTCCAGCTTTGTTTTCAGCCCATTCAGTATAATTTTGTTGGTTACTTCGACCTGGCCGTTGGCTTGCAGATGAGCGACGGAGACAAAGTGTTGCTCGATTTTCATGTCTTCACACCACGCTCGGATCCGCTTGCCATTGAACTGAGTGCCATTGTCGGAAATCAACACTTTGGGCACGCCAAACCTACAGCAAATGTTGTTGTATATAAATTTAATTACTTTCTCCTCCGTGATATTCGCCAAAGGTTCGGCCTCCACCCACTTTGTGAAATAATCCACTGCTACTATCAAGAACTTCCTCTTTCCATTTCCCTACGGCATCGGCCCCACCAGGTCGATTCCCCACTGGGCAAATGGTATAGGGGCACTCATCGTCGTCATCGTCTCTGTCGGTTGATGGATAAGTGGACCGTGCTTTTGGCATTGTAAGCATTTCTTCACCATCGCCTTCGCATCCTCTCTCATCGTCGGCCAGAAATATCCTGCCCCCAAGATTTTCGCCACCAAGGCCCCTGACTTACTATGGTCACTGCAGCACCCTTTGTGCATTTCTTTCAGCACATATCGACCTTCCTCCTTAGTAACACAATGCAAGTGTGGTCCCGCATACGATCGCTTGTAAAAAATGCCCCAATGCTCAAAAAATCTCCTCACCGCTTGAATCATTCCTGCTTTCAACTCCTCTAAGATCGGGGCCCTTCAATCCTCCACTTCCTCAATCTCCGCCACTTCCGCTTCGACTGCACTCTTTTCGAGAAGCAATAGAGTAACACTACTGCTCCTACAGTCCACTAAGCTTTGAGCAATTTTCGATAACAAGTCTGCTCGACCATTTTCTCCTCGAGGGATCTGTATTAGCTCGAATGAGTCAAACTCCTCTTTCAACTTCCTCATCTCGTCTATATATTTCCGCATCCGGTCCTCTTTGACTTCGAATCCCTCCTGAAACTGCCCGACCACCAGTTGAGAATTAGAATGCACTTGTACTCTTCGGGCTCCTCCCGCCTTAGCCAAACTCAGACCTTTGATCACCGCCTCATAACCGACCTCGTTATTAGATATCCTGAACCCCACCTTGGCCGCAAATTCTAAGTAATCGCCTTTGGGAGAGACCAGGACAATTCCCAATCTGGCTCCACTTTTTGCCACAGATCCATCCACAAACAACTGCCACTCTGCCCCTAACTCCTCCTCGACCTTAGTGCCTTCCTGGATAAAATCGGCCAACACCTGCGCCTTTATGGCCCTCCAAGTCCCACTAAATGTGTGTAAATCCTTAATCGATGATTTCTGATTAAAGAGAGTAGTCAATGAGTCCATATGCCTTATTTGAGAGTTTCTCAAGTGGGCAAATTGGGAGTTTCGTATTGCTATTGGTCAATCTTTATATTTAAACATAAGGGCTGCATTCGACTCATGGAGTCGATATCTTGAGAGTATGAGCATCTTGGGTCATACGTATTGCGAGCATGATAGTGTCGTGTTGTATGTGTGGTACCATGTCATAGCCTCCGATGGAGACACACGGTCCATGATAAAACTTTAAGCAAGTTATCAGTATGAATCAGACACGAGACTGAAACTTAGTGTCACGTGTCCACCTTGTTGGTGAGATAGTCGGAGTACGATGGAAATACACCGAACGACCTGTGGAGGTCTTGTGTGTTGTTAGGTACGAAGTTAATTGTTGATAGTCAAAGGTATAGGCCATGCCGGACTGGGTTCCTTGCAAGAGGATGTGCGCCTGAGCTCGGGCAGGATTGATCATCCTCTCATGCAAGAAGGTATACATATGAGCATATGGCGAGTCGGAGTGGGTCATGTATGTGAGTGTATACTTTTCGAGTATAGGATGATATGACTAATGCGAGCGGAATCGGATTCTGAAGGAGATAACCGAATCTCATGATTGATAATTTCTGTTCCAGTCTATCGTTTTCCTTTAGATGCGTGTTCTTCGTATTTCTCAGGACGGAAATATTTTAAGTAGGATAGATTGTAGCGCCATGTTCGATTTATAGAATTTCTCGGAAATATTTATTCTTGATTGTCAACCGGTTAAACATGTGCAACCGAACCCATGTGCACACCCTAGTAGGTAGATTAGGCCACTAGAACTCAGAATGGAATTACGCACCTGAACTGGCCACCATTCTAAGCGGAACTGGATATACATACCTTGAACATGATAGTTATAATTATACTCAATGTAATACTCAGTCTGAGTTTCCACCTGAACTGCTAGTCTGAAACTGTAAGTGCTGTTGCTGATCAGACTGTAGAAATATATATAATAAACAAACTTAATTACTATGCTCAGACTAATTACAAATAACTGCTAAGATGCTCGACTCGAACTTAAATATTTAACTGGATTTACTGAAATAATCAGGGGCTTTAACTTGACTAATAAATCTGTACTGAACTGGAAACATTGAACTGTACTGACTAGACTAAAAATACTAAACTAAACTGAAATAGT
This sequence comes from Striga hermonthica, assembly GCA_902706635.1. Classification (NCBI taxonomy): domain Eukaryota; kingdom Viridiplantae; phylum Streptophyta; class Magnoliopsida; order Lamiales; family Orobanchaceae; genus Striga; species Striga hermonthica. The sequence continues at coordinate 32,758,419 of CACSLK010034598.1, forward strand.
GAACTGACTGGATTGACTGATCTGACTGAACTGGGACTGGGTCATTGAGTCCTGAACTGCTCAAGTAACCGGTCTAAACTGGCCAGTTTACTGGCTGGCCGGACCGCCGGCTTGCTGTGGCCGGGCAGTCGGCCGCTGGCTGGGCTACCGGCACGGTCGCACACA
>CACSLK010034598.1:32776922-32787702 GCA_902706635.1 Striga hermonthica
TTTTGAATTTTGTTCATCGTAGTCTCTAGAAAATCATGTCCTTTTACTTCTATCGGAGTTTTGGGGGAGCCCACGTGACGACCGACCCTAATAGTTAGGAAAATCGAGGTGAACTAGTTATTGTATTTCTCGGCAGGAGCTGCTGATCTGGGATTATTCTCGACTGAATAACCATATTAGAATCTCTTTGAGAATTCTCGTCTTTCTCAATCGTTGATCTCTTCGCGTATTAGAGTGTCTCGTTTTGAAGAGCCGGTGGACTTGGAGCTCGAACATGCCCCTTGCTATCTTTGAGACTTTTGAAACATTTGTAATTGTGAAACGACTTAAATATATATTGGACCCAAAATTCTCGTTAATTTGTAAAACCATTCCTTTTTGGTGATCTGAGATTGTAACCTTCTTGTGAAACCTTGAACCGAATGCCGGCCCTGGCTGGTGTAGCCACGTGAAATGGTGTCTGAGCACGCTTACACGTGCTGAGAGACGGGAGGCTTGCGCGCGGCCGACTGTTGACTCGCATGCGAACTGCAGCCGCCATCACCGAACGCACAAACTCCCCAGGCCAGCATATACGGCCAACCATCGATGTTTTTCCTGAACTGTTCAAACCGTTTCATGCTGGAATACTTGGTTATCCTTTTGAACCACTTTCGTCCGAGCCTTGAACCGAGAGCTCCAAGTCCCACTAAATGTGTGTAAATCCTTAATCGATGATTTCTGATTAAAGAGAGTAGTCAATGAGTCCATATGCCTTATTTAAGAGTTTCTCAAGTGGGAAAATTTGGAATGTCGTATTGCTATTGGTCAATCCTTATATTTACACATAAGGGCTGCATTCAACTCATGGAGTCGATACCTTGAGAGTATGAGCATCTTGGGTCATACGTATTGCGAGCATGACAGTGTCGTGGTGTATGTGTGGTACCGTGTCATAGCCTCTGATGGAGACACACGGTCCGTGATAAAACCGTGAGCAAGTTATCAGTATGAATCGGACACGAGACTGAAACTTGGTGTCACGTGTCCACCATATTGGTGAGATAGTCGGAGTACGCTGGCAATACACCGAACGACCTGTGGAGGTCTTGTGTGTTGTTAGGTACGAAGTTAATTGTTGATAGTCAAAGGTATATGCCATGCCGGACTGGGTTCCTTGCAAGAGGATGTGCGCCTGAGCTCGGGCAGGATTGATCATCCTCTCATGCAAGAAGGTATACATATGAGCATAGGGCGAGTCGGAGTGGGTCATGTATGTGAGTGTATGCTTTTCGAGTATAGGGTGATAGGACTAATGCGAGCGGAATCAGATTCCGGAGGAGATACCCGGATCTCATGATTGATAATTTCTGTTCGAGTCTGTTGTTTTCCTTTAGATGCATGTTCTTCGTATTTCCGAGGACGGAAATATTTTAAGGAGGTTAGATTGTAGCGCCATGTTCGATTTATAGAATTTCTCGGAAATATTTATTCTTGATCGTCAACCGGTTAAACATGTGCATAGAACCGTCCTTCTTCTTGACGAATAGAACGGGTGCTCCCCATGGTGAAACGCTCGGTCGAATAAAACCGAGATTCAGCAGCTCCTGGATCTGAGTCTTTAACTCCTGTAATTCTTTAGGTGCCATTCTGTACGGCGCCTTGGATATTGGTCCAGCTCCCGGAATAAGATTAATAGAAAACTCCACTTGCCGGTTGGGTGGACCACCTGGAAGCTGGTCTAGAAAAACGTCTATGAACTCACGAAGGATAAGAATGTCGTGAGGTGTCCGCGCTTTTGGTTCGTCTCCGACAAGGCTCACTAGGTACCCCTGGCAATCACCTCGTCGTAGAATCTTTCTGGCTTTCGCCATGGAAATAATATGGGGCAGAGTACGAGTCCTGGAACTAAATAAAGTGATCTGGTCGTCCTCCGGAAGATGAAGAGTAATCTCCCGGTTGTGAAAACGTATATCTGCATGGAAACTGGTTAGCCAGTCCATACCAAGAATGAGGTCAAAATCCCTCATCTCGATTACATAAGCGTCGGTAGTCAAGATACGGCCACCGACTGAAAGGCTGAGACTTTCGGCTTTGGCATCAGTCACTATCTTTCTTCCGGAGGCTAAACTCACCTCGAGAGGATCGACAGGGCTGACAGAACGAACCCCAATGGCATCAAGACATCGGTGTGATATAAATGAATGAGTCGCTCCAGTGTCGAATAAGGTAAAAACAGGAACATCATTTAGAATAATCATCCCAGACATAGTACCTGGGTGTTGCTCTGCTTCGGGCTGATCGATGGCATAGACACGGGTTTGTTGTCTCCCATGCTGCTGCTGCTGGGGCTGTCTCGGTGGCGACTGTCTGGGCTGCTGGGGTTGTTGAGGTTGTTGTGGTGGTGGTTGCTGCTGTCACTGCGGGCAGTCTAGACGGTTATGCCCAGGTTGTCGGCAATGGAAACATATGTTCTGGTCCATAAGACACTCTCCGCGGTGTCGTCGTCCACATGTGGGGTAAAACGGCATTGGTTGTTGTTGTCTGGGGCGTTTCTCCGTTCGTCCTGGGGTACTCTCCACTTCCTCTTTCCCTTGTTCTTCAGATGTTGGGCTGCTACTGGTTGAACAGGTGGTGCTGGCTGGGCAACTGGTTAGACTGGAATCGGAATGGCCTCCCTTCGGATGCTTGCGTCTATCTCCTGGGCCCTGCTGACTGTATCGGCATAAGTTTGGACGCCGTGTCCAACGATGTTGCGACAAACTACTGGGAGAAGTCCATCAATAAAACGCCTCGACCTCTTCTCCTCCGAACCCAATAACTCGGGAACAAAGAATCCGGTCGAGTAAACTCACACTCGTACTCGTCCTGAACGGGTACTCTGTTTAAGCGCCAAGAACTGCCACTCAAGCTCTGCGCGATAATAGGCTGGATAATACTTCTCGTGCATTAACTCCTTAAGTCGATCCCATGTACAGTGCTCTTTCTCGCCAGGACGCATTCCCCAGTAGGCATTTCACCAAAGGCGTGCATCTCCAGTCATCTGGATCTGGGCACAAAGTACGCGGTAATGCTCAGGACAGTCCATGACCTCAAAAATCATCTCGAGGCCCTGGATCCACTCATCAACAAGTCGGGGATCTCCCTGACCGGAAAACTTCTCTGGGTGGTAGTCGCGAAACTGGGCGACTACGGTGGCTTCTGAAATCTCATGGTGATCATGATCTCTACGTCGTGCCATCTGTATAGTCAAATGTTCATTACGATCAAATACAGAAATATAGCACAACTAAATGATTATTAAAGCACACAAATCTCTTGACGAGTTGCTAAAGTTAACCCGAGAAAACTAGAGTCGAATAATAAACTGGAATAATTCGACTATATCCTGAAAATACTCCATGACTGAATCGAGCATCTATACAGGTTTCTAGGGTTAATATCTGACACGCTACTGAGCATAGACTTAAACATTTGTTTATCTATATAAAACTTGTAAAAATCAGCACTTACCTGGTAGTCGACGAGGCATGAGCGTGGCGTGGTCGGGTTTTCTGAAAAATTTCTGACTTAATAAAGTATTTAGATACAAAAAAAACGTGCTCTGATACCGATTGTAACACCTCGCTAGCTTATTAAAATCAGAGTCAAATTTTCGCAAAATCTTATCTGCAAAATACTTATTAGTTTGCGAAATCGTGATTCGGGATGCTACTGTGAAACCTTTCTTTTCTGAATATCCGTTATCTTTTCTAATTTAAGCTTATTAAGAAAAACAGATTATTTCTAGTCAAGCAGGCATGTAAAACTGTATAAAATCCGACTGATAAATCGGATCAACATCTGGAAATCAACATTCGAGTTCAAAAACCTGAAAATGTCAGCGAAAGTAAAACGTGGCAAAATAAATATATACATGTCCAAAAGTCCGTAAATAGACGTATAAACTATCCCATGACAACTAGCGCAGCTCACTCCTCAAGACTGACCCTGTGACCTGAAAAAGATAATATAGTGGGGTGATATGGGATATTATATACACAAGGCTAAACCGGTCTGCTGGGCCGTTCGAGAAGGTTAAACCAAGAGGGAGCCAAGCCAAAAGGCGGGAAGATCGAACATTCAGAGAATCGACCAGGCAGGCGATCGACCAGTCCACCGCACGACCAGACTAACGATCGAGCAACCCATCGCTCGATTAGATACATGATCGAGCAACCTATTCGACCTCAACAGGTCGATCGCTTCGAGGAACTAACAGTCGGCCTAGTCATGGGCGCGTGTATCACGGGCGCGTGTAAGAGCCTCCAACTGAGTCCCAGGAGAATATTTACCCCATGTGCAGGGGGGACACGTGTCGACAATGTATTGGGTGATAGCGATAACCACCTCTGACAGCTCCCAACGCCCCGCGCCACCTCTGACATGTGCGCGGCGTGCTAGAGTACGGACGGGCAGCTTGGCCAGCCAGCTCATCCTTATCCGGGCAGCTATTAGGGCAGGTATCTCACCCCTATATAAAGGGGGTGAGCCTTTTTCCTTGAACACATTCTATTTTCCATACTTCACTTCAGTATACTCATACACATACTGACTTAGGCATCGGAGGCTCTTCACCGGACACAACCCTCGGTGTGAGAGTTATTTGCAGGTTTCCGGCATTCTACCGACAAGGACCCAGATCTATCCGTTCAAACCGGACCAGGACGTTTACACTTGTATTATTGGCGTCGTTTGTGGGGATTCTTTGTTCAAAAAGTTGTGTTTGAAGCTCAGCTATGGCGGACGGAATTCCTAAAAACTTGCAGTCGACGTTTGATGAAGCTTGGACGACGACCAGGCCGTTGGGGCACGGCCCTCCTCCGGGCTTTTCCGGCCCATCGCAGACTCCGGTCACTCCCGCACCTAACTTGAAAGGTGTAGGAGTGAAGCCGGTGATTCCCGGAAGAGATGCCAGCTCCAGTCAGGCCCAGGAGGCTCGTGTAGCAGCAGCAGCGGCGATGCCACCACCACCACCACCAGATCCAACACAAGGGCAGGGAGGAGTGCTGGCGCAACGAGGAGTGCCACCACAGGCAGCCATACAAGCCCCCGGCCAACAAATGTGGCAATGACACGAGAGGAGATGAAGAGGATAGCGGCGGCCGCGGCGGCGCAGGCGGTGCAGCAAGTTGCGAGTCATACATCCCATGCCACCACTGCGCCGACCATGGTGGCCGGAAGCCAGGATGAGGATGTGTCTAGTTATGGAGAAGGAGGAGCTGGAAGGGATCGGGCAATGGAGAGGATGGCAGAGCAGTTGCGCCAGCTGCAAGACAAGGTGGAGGGGAGGCCAGAGAGGAGAGCTCGAGGACATCCCTTTTCAAGGGAGATTCTTGCTGCTCCTTTGCCAAAAATTTTAAGGAGACCAACTTGGTGTATGACGGGTCATCTGACCCATCGAGGCATGTGAGGACCTTTGAAAATATGGCTGTGTTGCATGGGTACTCTGATTCTGTTTGTTGCAGGGCATTTTTATCGACCCTGCGTGGAGGAGCACTCGATTGGTTTCATCATCTTCCACCTGGGTCGATCGCGAGCTTTGAGGACATTACTGGCAAGCTTATCAATCAATATTCGAGTGTGGTGGTGCAGGAGAAAACGTATTTGACTTTGATGGCAATGAGGCAGGGGGAGAAGGAATCATTAAGGAAGTATGTTGCTCGATATAACCAAACATGTTTAGAGGTGCACTCGACTTCGGACGAGGTGAAGGCGGGTGGATTGATAAGGAGTCTTCGAGCAGGGCCTTGTCGAACTTCCCTAGCAAAAACCCCTGCTCGATCATATGAGGATGTGCTGAAGCGGTGCATGAAGTATATTAACTTGGAGGAGATGGAGATGGAGTTTGCAAAGTTGGAGGGAGTGGCTCGACCAGAGCCAAAAAAGGAGAAAAGTCCGTAGAGGGGGAGATCGCCGAGGAGGAATTCGCCCAAACGGAGTGGGCACAAGAGGGCATCACCCCGAAGAGAGAGTCGAGATTCGAAAAGGGAGAAGAGAGATGAGTGGCAGAGGAGGCCGATGTTGTTCGAGAGACAGAGATACCACACTTTCACGCCCTTGAGGAAAGACATGACGGAGGTCCTCGAGGCCATGGAGCAGAAGATGTCGAGTGAGGATGTGACTTGGTCGAAGACGAGGTTTACAGGCCCAATTCGACCTAGGTCGGATATTTACTGTCGCTATCACCAGGATTATGGTCACACCACGGAGAATTGCAGATATTTGAAAGATGAGATCGAGAGGCTGATTCGAGCGGGATATTCGAAAGAATTTGTGTATCATGACCGGGTGAAAGGGAAAGGTAGGAGAAGGTGTAGGGTGGATTCGGAAGAAAGGAGTGATAGACATGAGAAGGGAGATGGCAGAGATGGTCGAGACGGTCGAGGAAAGAAGCCAAGGAGAGATGGCGATAAAGAGAGGCATAGAGGAGAAGCCCCGGTGAAGAGAGGGACGATTTACATGATTTCTGGTGGGCCAACGGATGGAGACTCGAATGGGGCCAGGAAGGAGCATGCTCGAGCTGTGAAGAGGAAGAGAGAGGAGGTGGGGATTACGGCTCGCATGGCGGTCATAAGTTTTAAAGCAGAGAATGCCGAGGGAGTGGTCCTACCGCACAACGACGCTTTGGTGATAACCGCGGAGGTTGCAGGCTTCAACGTGAAAAGGGTGTTTATTGACACCGGGAGTTCGGTGGACTTGATGTTTTATGACTGTTTCATGCAAATTAACAAAGAGCTGAATACGGAGTTGAAACTGGTAACCACGACACTCTATGGCTTTAATGGAGGGGAGGTGATGCCGATGGGTGAGGTAAGTTTGCCAGTGGCGCTGGGAGTGGGCGACTGAGAAAGGTGCGCATGGTGAGGTTTGTGGTCGTAGGGGCTGAATCATCTTATAACATCATTATGGGGCGGACGAGCTTGAACGCGTTCCAGGCGGTCGTATCCACGTACCACATGACGATTAAATATCCGGTGGGCGAAAACGTAGGGAAGATTCCTGGGGACCAGCTCACTTCGAGGAGCTGCTACCAAACGACGGTTAGCAATAATAAGCAGCTGGCGAGGAGGCAGGCCCAGTCAGAGGAGGAAAGGATTAATCGGCCAGGTGGGTCGAGATCGAAGGAGGATAAACAAAGAACGGACAAGGGCAAGGAGAAGATGGATATTCAGCCAGGGGGAGAGGTGGAGGAGATTCAGATGATCGAGGGGTGTGAAGAGAGGAAGTTCATAATTGGGAAAGACTTGGAGGAGCCTATTCGGTCGATGCTTATCGATCTGGTCAGGGAGTTCGCGGACATTTTTGCCTACACCGCGGAGGAGTTAACGGGGATAAGTGCGGAAGTGATCGAGCACCGGCTGAACATCGACCTCAGTGTGAGGCCGGTGAAGCAAAAAAGAAGACACCATGGGACCGAGATGGACAAAATCATTGAGAAGGAGGTCGAGAAGTTATTGGGAGCAGGGCATATCAAGGAAATCCAGTTTCCCGAATGGTTGTCAAATACGGTGATGGTGTCGAAGGCGGAGGGAACATGGAGGATGTGCATTGATTTCCGTGACCTGAACAAAGCGTGCCCGAAGGATCTATACCCGCTACCCAGAATCGACCAGCTGGTCGACTCAACGGCAGGGTGCGAATTGCTGAGCCTGATGGATGCCTCCCAGGGATATCATCAAATTCCTTTGACGAGAAAAGACAGGAAGCGTGTGAGTTTTGTAGCAAATCGAGGGACCTATTGTTACGTGGTCATGTCGTTCGGTCTAAAGAATGCGGGTGCCACATATCAAAGGTTGGTCGATAAAATTTTCAAGTAGCAACTGGGGAGGAACATGGAGGTATACGTGGACGATATGTTGGTGAAAAGCAAGGAGGAGTTGGATCATGTGCGAGACTTGAGAGAAACATTCCTATCATTGCGGAGATATGGGATGAAATTGAATCCTGCTAAGTGCTCTTTTGGGGTGAGATTGGGGAAGTTTTTGGGCTACTTGGTGACCAAGAGAGGTATTGAGGTGAATCCGAAGAAGGTTCGAGCTGTAATGGAGATGAAGCCGCCGACGAATGTTAAAGAAGTACAGATCTTAGCTGGTCGAATTGCGGGGCTGAGCCGTTTTATATCGAAGGTGGCGGAAAAGAGTGGTCCATTATTTAAAACATTGAAGAAGAGTGCAAAATTCCAATGGACGGAGGAGGCGCAGGGCGCCTTTGAGGAGCTGCAAAGGTTGATAGCTAACCTCCCCCTATTGGCTAAACCTGTGCAGGGCGAGGAGCTGGTGCTATACATTTCTATAGGAGACAGGGCGGTAAGCTCGGTATTGTTACGGAAGGAAGGAGTAACGCAATTTGCTATCTATTACGTGAGCAGGGTGATGCAAGGGGTGGAAATGAGGTATTCAAGGATCGAGAAGTGCGCTTTGGCTGTAGTCGTGACCGCTCGAAAGTTGAGACCTTATTTCTTGAATCATAAGGTGAAGGTGCGAACAAACATGGCGCTGGGAGAAACACTTGGCCGACCATCGGTCTCTGGTCGATTGGTGAAATGGGCGGTCGAGTTGAGTGAATATACTTTATTGTATGAACCAAGGAAGGCCATAAAGGCGCAGGTGTTGGCTGATTTTATCCAGGAAGGCACGAAAGTCGAGGGGGAGTTAGAGGGAGTATGGCAGCTGTTTGTGGACAGATCAGTGGCGCGAAGTGGGGCAGGTTTGGGAATTGTCCTTGTTTCTCCTAAAGGCGATTACTTGAAATTTGTCGTTAAAGTGGGGTTCAAAGTATCCAATAACAAGGTCGAATATGAAGTAGTAATCAAAGGCCTGAGTTTAGCCAAGGCGGGAGGAGCTCGAAAAGTACAAGTGCATTCTGATTCTCAATTGGTGGTTGGGCAATCGCAGGAGGTATTTGAAGTCAAGGAGGACCGGATGCAGAAGTATGTAGACGAGATGAGGAAGTTGAAGGAGGAGTTCGATTCATTCGAGCTGATACAAATTCCTCGAGGAGAAAATGGTCGAGCGGACCTATTATCGAAAATCGCTTAGAGCTTGGTGGACTGCAAGAGCAGAAATGTCACTTTATTGAATCTTGAAAGGAGTATGGTCGAAGCAGAAGTGGCGGAGATCGAAGAAGTGGAAGATTTGAGGGCCCCAATCTTGGAGGAGCTGAAAGGAGGAGCGATAAAAGTGGTGAAGAGGTTTTTCGAGCAGGGAGGCATTCTTTACAAACGGTCGTATGGGGGGGCCCCATTTGCGGTGTGTTACTAAGGAAGAAGGTCGATACGTGCTAAGAGAGATGCACGAAGGATGCTGCGGTGATCATAGCAAGTCGGGAGCTTTGGTCGCAAGGATCTTAAGAGCGGGATATTTTTGGCCAACGATGAGGGAAGATGTGAAAGCAATGGTGAAGAAGTGTTTGCAATGCCAAAAACATGGCCCCCTTATCCACCAACCAGCAGAAGCAATGACAACGATGAGTGCCCCTATACCATTCGCCCAGTGGGGTATCGACCTGGTGGGGCCGATGCCTCAGGGAACCGGGCAGAGGAAGTTCCTAATAGTGGCGGTCGACTATTTCACAAAATGGGTGGAAGCCGAGCCCTTGGCAAAAATAACGGAGGAGAAAGTAATCAAATTTCTATACAATAACATCTGCTGTCGGTTTGGCGTACCCAAAGTGTTGATCTCCGACAACGGCACTCAATTCAATGGTAAGCGGATTCGAGCGTGGTGCGAAGACATGAAAATGGAGCAACACTTTGCTTCCGTTGCTCATCCGCAAGCCAATGGCCAGGTCGAGGTAACCAACCGAATCATATTGAGTGGGTTGAAAACAAAGTTGGAGAAGTCCTCGGGAGCATGGGTCGACGAGCTGAGTTCTGTACTTTGGGCAGATCGCACAACACCGAGGTCGACGATAGGAGAAACCCCGTTCAGCTTAGCTTATGGAATAGAAGCGTTGCTGCCGGTCGAGGTCGAATTATCATCCCAGAGGTTGAGCACGTATGATGTTGAACAGAACGAGGAGTTGATGATGGCGGCCTTAGACACTATTGAGGAGTTGCGTGGGAAAGCATCAATCAGGGTGGAGGCATACAAGCAAAGGATGCGAGCCGCTCACGACAAAAAGGTGAAGATTCGCAGACTCCAAGTAGGCGACCTGGTTTGGAAGCGTGTCGATGTGCTCAAGCATGTGGGAAAGCTAGAGCCGAATTGGGAAGGGCCATATCTGGTCGAACGAGTGCACGCAGGAGGAGCGTACTCGCTGAAAGATGCCGAGGGCCGATCGCTTGCCAGGTCATGGAACATAGCTAATTTGAAAAAATATTATGTGTGAAAATTTTCGTTTCTTTTAAAAGGAAAGTCGAGAAATTCGAACGAAGATGTAAATTTAAAAGTTTGCTCAAGAAACAATGAAGTTCAATGATTTTTCTGATTTTATTCGCTTTATTGTACGCTTTCTTATGCTCGGAATGTTGGTGTAATATGGATGACAGGATGTGTGTGTGGTATGGTTTGACTTGGAAGTCGCTTGTTTAGAACATTCCTTGGGGTGGGCAGGTTGGTCAAAGACCTCCTGTTTAGAACATTCCTCGGGGTGGGCAAGTGTGAAGACCAAAACCCACCATGACTAAGGCCCTCGGGCTTTGTGGTCGCTTGTTTAGAACATCCCTTGGGGTGGGCAAGTTGGTCGAAGACCTCCTGTTTAGAACATTCCTCGCGGGTGGGCAAGTGTGAAGACCAAAACCCACCATGACTAAGGCCCT
>CACSLK010034598.1:32797323-32818489 GCA_902706635.1 Striga hermonthica
CGTAACTGGCTAGGTCCGTGCACTGATGGGTGCGACTGGCACCACGCATGCGCGTAGGACGGCTATTGGTGTGCTGCTGTGCACGGCCGACGGCTACTGGGCGCTGGACGCGCGACTGGGTGCTGCCGGGCACAACTGGGTGCTGTCAGGCGCGACTGGCCACTTCAGAACGCACTGGGGTCATGACTGGCACGTACTGGCACTGCCGGGCACTACTGTGCGCCGCCGGCAGGCGACTGGGCACGCGGGTTACGCAGCACGCGCGTGCTGGGGTGACTGGGCGCTCGGATGTGCTGTCAGGCCCTGGTCGAGGCTTGTTGGGCACTGTTGGCGTGTTGTCGGGCGCGCTGGCGTGCACTAAGATTTGCCAGCGTGCGCTGGGCGCTGCTGACTGGCCGTATGTGCGTGTGCTGCGGGCGACTAGGGCGCTGCCCACGCTCGCTGCACGCTGCGGGCGTACGAACGGGCTTGACTGCGTTCTGCCGGGCGCGCTGGCATGCACTACACGCATGGCCGCTGGCGGCACGCTACTGGGCGCTACGGCACGGTTGTGCACGACGCACTGCTGGTGTGTGCGTGCTGCCGCGTTGATGAAGGATCGTGTGTTTTGTTCCACTCGCTTGCCTCGAACACAACATCGCCACGACTCGCTCTCGACGGATAGGTGTGATTGACTCAGTTATTAGCCTAACTCTCTCACGATACTTGAGTTCACTCAGTAGTTAGCCTTGCTCCCTCGATTTTAAACTAGCTAGGGTCTTAGCCTAACTAATTCTATTGCATGATCGAACTCTCACGAATCCTAACCCACGGTTCGAACAAACGTTCTTTTCTATTCACTCATCAATTCCAAGACATTCAAAATAATGAGGGGATACCCTTATTTATAGGTACATAAAATAAATCTAAGCTTAGTCAAATTAGATCTCCTAATTCTATAATGAAAAGCAAAAAGGTAATAAAATCCCAATACTATTATAATTATTCTTGCTTGACTTGCACTCCAATCCAAAGTCTTGAGCTCCAAGTCATGCGCATAAAAATCCCTCGGCCGCCTCATACCCGCGCACACCAAACCCTAGCTGCCTTTGGACGGGCGCCGCCCTTCGGTTGCCTACTCATAGTTGCGCGCGCGCGCCTCCCACGCGTCATCCGCCGCCTTCGCTTCTCCTACTCATATGCGGCATGGTCGTCCGCATCGTATGCGCGTGCCATCGTGCGCTCCCCGCGTCTGCCGCCTTCCTCCAGCGCGTCTGCGCCCAGCTCTCCTAAGCCCGCGAGGCTTAGGCCTCCGCCCGCGTCCGCACTCCAATGCGCGCGCCAATGCGCGCGCCAATGCGCGCGCCCAGTCCCTGCCAAGTTCCTCGCGCGCGTGCTGCTGCGCGCCTGCCATTCCTAGGCCTGCAAGGCCTAGGCCTTCGCCCGCGTGACCTCCAATTGCGCGCCTATCGCGCCCCGCTGCTTCGCCGCCAAATGCCAGTGCGTCCCAGTCAACTTCCGTGCCCTGCTCGTCTGTCGTGCACCCGCGTACACTTAGCGCTTCCAATGCCCGTGCATCGCCCATCGGTCGATGCGCGCCCGTCAATCCGCAGCAACCCCCCTCGCGCGCCATCCACCCAACAACCTCCCCCTGCGCGCCACTTCGCCTAATCTCCAAGCTCTATGCGCGTCTATGCCAATGCGCGTGTGCGCGTCCTTCTTGAATGCGCCCTTTCTTGCGCCCGAATGTCGTATGCCTATGGACCATCTTCTCGCTTGCCTTCGCGCACCTCCATGCGCGACCTCGCATACCTTCTCGTACCCGTGTTTTAGGCCATGCATGCATCATTTTGGCTCTTTTTTTGGCCTCATCGGGTTGTCTCGGCTCTTGGCCCTTCTTGTTGCCGGGGTCCGAAACCACTTCCGTATCATTCCCGCCCCTTTTGAGAATGTGCTTGCCCTCAAGGACTCATCCTCGACCATCCAAACATCGGGCACTCCTTCTTCAATCTCGACCGCCTCGACCATCATGTGCGTCTCCTCGCCAAGGCCCTCTTCGACCATGACTACATCGATCTCGGCGTCCTCGACGTCAAAGTGCGACACATCTTCTTCGCTCCTATCAACCTCAACGAACGACTCCTCCTTGACTTCGACCACTTCGGCTCCTTTGGCCTCGATCTCGATGTGAGCCACTTCTTCGTCCATGAACACATCGCTGAATGAAGATGGATCCTCGGACTCGACTCGCTCGACCGTGAACTCGGTGACCTTGTCTTCAACATAGCTTGGTAGATCTAATGCCAACATGGGCTCTTTGTTGAGGAATCCTTCCATGATCTTGAGTTGTCGTTTGAGCTTCTCCTCGAGATCTCTTCGCTCGTGCAACTCCTCCAAATATTTTTGCTCCCATGGAGTTAACTCTCTTTCCAATCCTTCCAAAAACTCGAGATCCTCCAAATCCATCTCATCTAATGGCTCGAACATCATGACTCTCTTTTTTTTTTATCTAACTCACGAAAATTTTCGAAAAAAAAGAAAAGAAATTCGAAATAATTCGAACAAGAGGGGGAAAAAATAGGACAAAAAGATAAAGGAATGGGATAGAAAAAGTATAACGAAACGCATAATCAATCACTCTCAATGAAAGCACCAATGATGAAGGATCGTGTGTTTTGTTCCACTCGCTTGCCTCGAATTCGCCACGACTCACTCTCGACGGATAGGTGTTATCGACTCGGTTATTAGCCTAACTCCGTCAGGATTTCGCCCATTGCGGAAAATTCCCCACTGCTGCCTCCCGTAGGAGGAAGTAGACTTCACCATTTCCAATCCAACCTGGAGCACCAAATAAAAATGAACAAGTTGTCTCACGATACTTGAGTTCAATCGGTGGTTAGCCTTGCTCCCTCGATTTTGAACTAGCTCGGGTCTTAGCCTCACTAATTCGATTGCATGATCGAACTCTCATGAATCCTAACACACAGTTCAAACAAACGTTCTTTTCTATTCACTCATCAATTCCAAGACATTCAAAACAATGAGGGGATACCCCTATTTATAGGTGCATAAAATAAATATAAGCCTAGTCTAATTAGATCTCTTAATTCTATAATGAAAAGCAACATGGTAATAAAATCCTAATACTACTATAATTATTCTTGCTTGACTTACACTCCAATCCAAAGTCTTGAGCTCCAAGTCATGCGCATAAAAATCCCTCGGTCGCCTCATACTCGCGCACGCCAAACCCTAGTCGCCTTTGGACGCGCACCGCCCTCCGGTTGCCTACTCCTAGTTGCACGCAGATTTGCGCGCGCGCGCCTCCTACGCGTCATCCGCCGCCTCCGCTTCTCCTACTCCTATGCGGCATGGGTCGTCCGCATCGCACGCGCGTGCCATCGCGCGCTCCCCATGTCCGCCGCCTTCCTCCCGCGTGTGTGCGCCAAGCTCTCCTAAGCCCGCGAGGCTTAGGCCTCCGCCCGCGTCCGCACTCCAATCTCACGCCAATGCGCACGCCCCGTCCCTGCCGAGTTCCTCGCGCGCGTGCTACTGTGCGCCTGCCATTTCTAGGCCTGCAAGGCCTAGGTCTTCGCCCGTGTGACCTCCACTTGCACGCCTATCACGCCCCGCTGCTTCGTCGCCAAACGCCAGCGCGTCCCAGTCAACTCCCGTGGCCTGCTCGCCTGCCCGTGTATCGCCCATCGCTCGATGCGCGCCCGTCCATCCGCAGCAACCCCCCCTCATGCGCAACCACCCAACAACCTCCCCCTGCGCTCTACTTCGCCTAACCTCCAAGCGCCATGCGCGTCTGCGCCAATGTGCGTGTGCACGTCCTTCATGAATGCGACCTTTCTTGCGCCCGAATGTCGTATACCTATGGACTATCTTCTCGTGTGCCTTTGCGCACCTCCATGCGGGACCTCGCATACCAGCTCGTACCTGTCTTTTAGGCCATGCATGCGTCGTTTTGGCTCTTTTTATGGCCTCATCGGGTTGTCTCGGCTCTTGGCCCTCGCCGGGGTCCGGAACCCACTTCCGTATCACGCGTGCTGGCAGCTCGCTGCTGGGCTAGCGCTGCACCGTTACGTACGGGCAGGCCCCTATGGTCGGTCTTTCGCCGGCCGTCCGGCAACTTTTTCTGGCAAACCTTATATGGCTGGACATAACATGACATGACTAAACATACATGAATTACTTGGGAGTGTTCGGTTAGGTATTGACTTAGCTCTGTAAGGGCTTATATAGCACCTTCGAGGCCTTTTTGACTGAAAACATAAACCGAACAACATGATTTACGCATGATCTTGTTAATAAGCACATGAAATAACTAAAAGAGGGTGATTAGAAGTATACCCCTCGAATCGCACGATGAAAATGCTAGAACGTGTGTGTACTAGTCCGGTGTGCTTGCTTGGTGATGCATGTGCCTCCTCTCGGCAATTACTAGAGAAAACTATGTTCTATCTTTTCTCTTGATATTTTCTCCACTCTTTACTCTCTATTCAAGACTTGCGTTCGGTTTTTGCATGAGAAATGCACGACCAAACTCACGGCTTTGCTTAAATAAAGATGGGTAAAATATGGGGATAAAAATGCATGGTAATTTAAGTGGTGCCACTTGCAATTCTCTAAGGCTTTGGTGGCATAAAAACCGCCTTGTCATCACGCTTAGGTGGCGCCGAAATGCTTGGTCATCACAAGGTTAAACTAGCACATGCCATGTGGCCAAGCTACTAGGTGACTATGTCATGCAAATTGCAAATATTTAATACTTGCAAGAATTATTCACGGCAATATGAAGAGCTTAAAGCTTGGGTTAATTAGGCTTGAACATAGCACTTAATAGACCATAAGCCCATGATTGGACAGTGGAGAGGCGCGCACGGACGATGGCGTGCGTGCGTATGGCGATGCTATGCGTCGCGCACGGCAATGGCGCGCGCGCACACGCGTGCGGTAACGCACAGCGTAAGTGTACCATGTCCTAGGGCTTAGCTTAGGGAATCCAATACTTAACATGAACTTAACTTCGGAATTTAATTCGAGCATTCTCGACTTCGAACAATTAATCCTGATTAATAATATCCGTTTATAAAATAAACAGTCCAGAAATTAATTATCAAAATGAACTCGGTTAATAATTAAGTTGAATAATCTTTTGGCTTCGAACTTATTAACTAGAAAGCTGAGATCAATACTATTAACAAAAGGAAATACATCACTTTTATTAATAATACACTGGGTTATTACAAGTGCGCTCTGACGGGACTCGACGGCTACGTTTGGCACACCGACGAAACTCGACGGGATCAACGGCTACGCTCGACTTTCAGTTCTCAGCCCTAGGCTCTCGGACGGGGGAGCCGCTGCTCGGAAAATAAGTCGACGGGGCTGATATGCGTGAACGGGGCTGCTCGAGGACGTCCCTTGCTGTTGCAAGGTGTTTCTAATGGCAGAAAAACGGACCAACGGGCCTGCAGCAGACGCTGGGAAGACGATGGTACTTGGCTGCGGACCACCGGGGATGGTCTCACGATACAGAGACGGTGAACGCGCCGGAGCTCACGACCAACAGCAGGCTTACAACGGCCGGAACTTCGCGAGGGTGGCGTTGTGCAGAGGGGTGCTCGCCGAGGACAAACAGGATGTTGGGGTTCGCGACAGAGGGTGGTTCTCGCCGGTGGAAGACCTGCGCGTCAGAGGAGGTCGACGGCAGCTTCTGTGCGTGGAGGGGCTCGACAGGAAACAGTAGAAGATGGTCGCGATGAAGGGTGAGGAACAGTGGCCGATGGACGATGGTTTTTTGTCGGGGACTCGCGAACAACAATACTCGACAAAAAAGGGCGCGCGATGGTGGCGCGCGATTAGGATGGAGCCCGGAATTTATGGTGACGGGAAGAAAAGAGCGAAAGAGATACTCCCTTTTATCTGCTAGGGTGACAAAGCGAGAGAGAGGGGAAGATTCGATGTAGGCTGCGGGATTTTTAACGAGAAGAGAGGAAGAGCTTACAACTTATAATCTTAGGTTTTTCTCCAAACTTGCCATCCAATATACAGAGGGAGAGAGAGAGGGAGAGAGAGAGAGAGAGAGAGAGAGAGAGAGAGAGAGATCGGGGCTGGACCGGTTTGGGCGTGTGGGTTCGAGGCTCACGGGCCTATTCTCGGTTCAATAAATAATGAGGGTCGGTTTTACAAAATAATAAGGCCCGGTTCAATACAAAATTAAATGGTTCGCGAGAAAAGGATTAGAGTTTAATCCGGTTTAATATAATAAACCAAATTTCCGTACGATTCAATTAAATTAAATCGAACGAAACAATTTAACATTATATTATTCTCAAATAATATAATGACGATGGCTAATATAAATCTAACATAAAAAAAATAATAATCCCACATAATTCACATAAATTCACATATATTGCACACAAAATTAATTAATATATATTTATATAATTCACACAATAATATTTATTTAAAAATAATAGCCATTTAATAATAACAATAATAATAATATTAATGAAATAAATAAATAAGCAAATAATTACAAATATTTCACAATTGAAAGGGGCATTATATTGTGCCTCTGAGTATGTCGAATGTGTATGCCAAGCCCCTTAATTTATTATAGAGTTTTTGGTGTTCAAATGCTTAAATCGGTTTCTAATCAGAATCTTGTAAAAAGCATTAAAAATCGTACGCTTGGAGTTCTGAACTGAAACTTTGTGGAGTATGTTAGTTTATGTTGTTTTATACTGTGCCAAAATTTTAGATTAAAAATCAAAGTGTAGCTATGTGAACTAGTATCTTCATATTTTGGCACGGTTTTTGCTGAAATAATTTAAAAATTCTTCCAGATGAATTAAGGGCTGAAACTTGGTGAAAATATTTATATGCCTTATAATGTGGTAAGGTTTCAGGTTGATTGGCTCAGCCTAACTCTGGATATTGTATTTTGTTTATTTTAGAGTCTGGATGCTCGGTTATCTGTTGCTTAGGTTCGGATTGGATTTTATTGGTATTGGTATGATTTATGTGTTTTACCTGAGGTGTATAAGTTGTGTTCAAGTCTAGTAGTCACTCCATAGTACTTAACTCGGTCAAGGAATCCACGAGTCACTTAGTCGAGATAATTTAGGCTAAGTATATGTGCCTTGTGTGTTATTTTGTTTGGATAGTCAGCTTAGGCTATTATAATTGTTGTAGGTTCTTTGAGCTGAACTTTTGCTATAATTCCTTCAACCGTGTGTTTGGCTATACCTCTTGCTATACCAGGTGGGTTTTATTTGAAATTGCTATGCTTTAAATGTTATAAATAACCGCTTTTGATATGATCAATATATGTGTGTAAAATATATACCTTCGATGTGAGCTGTGTCGGCCGTCGAACGGTTATCCCCGTAACTGTAAAGCGAAACCCGTGGGGTTTACTCCTACTGTCATCGATAGAAGCCCGAGAGGCATTCGGTGTAGAAGCCCGAGGGGCATTGGATGTATAAGCTCGAGGGGCATTCGATAAAAGCCCATGGGGCATTCGATACGTCTACCATCAGTAGTCTATTATATAGGTGTGCACATGAGACGATTATTGATTATTGATAGGAGATGGGACGATTATTGATTCATATACATGTTGAGACCATACCTTACTATTGATTATTGTTTATTATATAGATTAACATTTACTGCATAGTGGTGAGCACTATAGTTTCCTCTTGTGTTCATCCCCACCTGCTCTTCATGGATGCAGGTTAGTGTGGCGGGCACGGCGGAGGGACGCGAGTGGTGGTCTATTTATTTGAATATTGCTTCCGCCTATTGAACTGTCTTCTGATATTATTGCACTTTTGAATATTGAATATTGTATTATTGGCAGGGAGTGTATTCCCTATATATTATGAATATCGGAAACCCGGTTTGGGTATTGGATTGCAGTATTGATTATTGATGATTGAATCATCTATTACTATATAAAGAGACAATCATATTTCTTTGGAATAGTAACTAAAAATCAGTAAAAAATATTTGGTTTCCTGCCTAAAAATTCAAATTTACTAGATTGGGTATTTTTTTTTTTTGTCAAAATCTGAAAAAATCCGCCTAACTTAATTACATAATCATTTTGGTCAAATATTGTGGCTATTACATTTATTAGTAGCATGGTTTAAATTTAAAATATAATATATTGACAAAACTTGCGGTCATTACCTTTATTAGTTGTATGGCTTAAATTTAGTATATAATATATTGAATAAATATTTTATTTAAAATTAAAAATCAAAAAAATAATTTCATAACTTACGGGACAATATTAAATTGGACGTGAACTAAATAGTCAATTATTTATAGTTTAATAAATTACTCAACTACTTAATTTTTGTTATTGAATAATTTATACAAAAATAAATTTATTTTACGTAATGAAACAATATAAATATTATATTTATACATTTTATTCAGATATGTTGTTAAATATATGACAAAATTTTTATCAAATTAATTATTTTGTGGAATCACATTATAGTCAAATCGAGTTTATGAATAAAAAATTTGAAATAACACTTACTTTGAAACAAATATAATGTTATTTATTATCAGTTATGTGCACCGCACGGGTTGTATACAAATTTTACATAGACATTTATACGTAATTTTGCACAATTTAAACTTTACATAATATTTTCAATAAATTAATATAGGTAAATTATATTACATATCAATTCCATATTTTTATTTTATAAAAATTATTTAATATAAAATTTAATTTATAAATATTAATGAATATCTCATACCCGTGCATTGTACGGGACTCATCCCCCTATATATTAATTGAACATGGTTGATCCTAAGTAGCAGGCTAGCATGTTTCAGGATCTTATGTGGCAAAATTTACATGCTTTGTTATTAGACTTGGGTACATTTTAATTTATTTTTAATAAAAAAATAATTAGGTTCAGATTATCCATAAATATGTTGATTATTTATGGTTATGTTACATCTATTAATTGTATTTTAATATCATTTCTTATTATAACCATTGAATTGTAATTGCATTTTAAAACTTAATACCTTTTGTATTTTTTATCATTTTTACATATATAATATATCAAATTAATCATCTATTGATGAGCTTCGATTTGACATCCATATTGTATGTATAAAAAAAGTATATTTACCTTTATAACAATAATAGAATTATTTTTTTAATATTAATTAAAAATATAAAATTATTTATCAATTAATATATTTATATTTCAAGTAGTTATATGATACAAGTTAAAAAATTACTATAATATTACACATGTAAGTCGCACAAGTAACAAGTGCCATACTAAACTATATAATAATATATATTTTTTGTTAAAAAGTAAATAAAATTTAAAATAATTTTTCTCCTTAATTTTAAAATTTCAGAATATTTTTTAATAAGCACACCTGTAATACACGGGTGTTGTACTAGTTGATAATTGAAAAGATGATTGAGGACTGAGTATTGAAATTGATTGATTATTGAATTGAAAATGGTTACGCCACAAGTGATATTGAAATAAATTCATAAAATTTATTCTGATTTTCGGCAAATAAAAGTGGGGCGTTACAGTTTGGTATTAGAGCCAGCCTGCATTTCTGTAGACTGGTTAATGTGAATTATGTGATTATGTGCTTTGACCTTAAGTTATGGCCACTCGCTCTCGTCATGCCGCGCCAGCTCAGGTATGCGTACCTAATTGATTTTTAGATGATTGTGCAATAATTGATTATTGATATGAAATCGGGGCTTATGAATTTATTCTCCTGCTTTTAAACATTTTTGAACTCTAGACGAGTGGTGAACTTAGTTGTATGAACTTGAACTCTACGGTATAGAGTTATGTTCCGACTTGAGAATTTGTTTGTTTGGAAATTCGATATAATGTTATCGAGTTGAATTTTGTTTATAGTAGTGCTCTCGTTATAAAACTTAGTGTCCTTAAGGGAGAAGCATTCGCAATGGCATCTCGAAAGGAGAAGTCTTAAATGAAGGGAGCAGACGACCGAAGGAGTCCTAGTTGTTTGGGTATTCAGGAGTCTGTAGCCATTGTCGATAGGACCATTAGATGTGTGATTAGAACCCAGTCAAAGGAGACAATGATCTATTCTTTTTCAAAAATCCTCTTCAGTATATTCAGTTTCGTGCGATTTTCTAGCAGCAGCAGGATTTACCGGGAACAGCTTGAACCGTAAAGGAGGCAGTAAATCGTGGACTCATGAACTTTTGCTAACCCTTGTGTTTTTGTATGGCAAGCAATTTTTAATTGAGCTCGAAGCTTCTTTCGTTATCCAATTTTCGTGTTTTGATAATTTGCTTGATCTTCCCCTTCCTGGCATGGAGCTTCAGATAGAATTGAGCATCGATATTTTGTTATGGATCCTGATCTTTTAAAACTTGTTTGCGATACCTCTAACTCGATGCATAAAGTTCAAGAGAGCGAATATCGTTACAGTTCGTGGGTATGCAATTAACACTGGAGGTTTGCGATCGACCTAGTTCTTTTCTCGTTTTATTTGGGGTATACCCGTGTTTAAACGTCTACCTTGGTTTCGCTGTGCAAGCAATTTTTCAAGCTTTCCAACTCTAAATTTCGTTCCTCTTAAAGTTTAGTCAATTCTTATTTATCTTAAGTGTGGTATTGGCCTTGCTTTTGAAAAACCCGATTGCAAGTAAGATTAAGCACCTTTTTGTTCTGCTTGTCTTATTTTGTTTGTAGAGTATATAATTTTTGTCGCGATATCATCTCTAAGTTATCACGAAGACTCAAGGTCGCAATTTTCTATCGCCACCTTCTTGAATAACCTACCCTCGAGGAAGACAATAATTATTCATGCTCGGCATTGAGGTGAACGTGCAGGTGTAGAAGCCAACACAAATCGGTTCGATAAGAAAGATGGATTGATTTGATGCATATCAAGGAGTGTTTCATTCCACCTTAATATATTATGTAGAAATCTTTTAAGGAGGTTAGATGGGCCCAGAGCTAGCACATCCGGAAGTGCAGAACCTTCTTAGTTTTGAATTTTGTCCATCGTAGTCTCTAGAAAATCCCATCCTTTTACTTCTTTCGGAGTTTTGGGGGAGCCCACGTGACGACCGACGCCGATAGTTAGAAAAATCGAGGCGAACTAGTTATTGTATTCTCGGCAGGAGCTGCTGATCTAGGATTATTCCCGACTGAGTAACTGTATTAGAATCTCTTTGAGAATTCTCGTCTATCTCAATCGTTGATCTCTTCGCATATTAGAGTGTGTCGTTTTGAAGAGCCGGTGGACTTGGAGCTCGAACATGCCCCTTGCTATCTTTGAGAATTTTGAAACATTTGTAATTGTGAAACGACTTAAATATATATTGGACCCAAAATTCTCGTTAATTTGTAAAACCATTCCTTTTTGGTGATCTGAGATTGTAACCTTCTTGTGAAAGCTTGAACCGATTGCTGGCCTTGGCTGGTGTAGCCACGCGAAGTAGTGGCCGAGCACGCATGACCGTGCTGAGAGACGGGAGGCTTGCGCGCGGCCGACCGTTGACTCGCATGCGAACTGCAACCGCCATCACCGAACGCACAAACTCCCTAGGCCAGCGTATACGGCCAACCATCAATGTTTTTCCTGAACCATTGAAATCGTTTCATGCTTGAATACTTGGTTATCCTTTTGAACCCCTTTCATCCGAGTCTTGAACCGAGAGCTCCAAGTCCCACTAAATGTGTGTAAATCCTTAATCGATGATTTCTGATTAAAGAGAGTAGTCAATGAGTCCATATGCCTTATTTGAGAGTTTCTCAAGTGGGCAAATTGGGAATGTCGTATTGCTATTGGTCAATCCTTATATTTACACATAAGGGTTGCGGTCGACTCATGGAGTCGATACCTGGAGAGTATGATCATCTTGGGTCATACGTAATGCGAGCATGATAGTGTCGTGTTGTATGTGTGGTACCGTGTCATAGCCTCTGATGGAGACACGCGGTTAGTGATAAAACCGTGAGCAAGTTATCAGTATGAATTGGACACGAGACTGAAACTTGGTGTCACGTGTCCACCTTGTTGGTGAGATAGTCGGAGTACGCTGGCAATACACCGAACGGCCTGTGGAGGTCTTGTGTGTTGTTAGGTACGAAGTTAATTGTTGATAGTCATGGGTATAGGCCATGTCGGACTAGGTTCCTTGCAAGAGGATGTGCGCCTGAGCTCGGGCAGGATTGATCACCCTCTCATGCAAGAAGGTAAGCATATGAGCATAGGTCTAGTCGGAGTGGGTCATGTATGCGAGTGTATGCTTTTCGAGTATAGGGTGATAGGACTAATGCGAGTAGAATCGGATTCCGGAGGAGATACCCGAATCTCATGATTGATAATTTCTGTTCGAGTCTGTCGTTTTCCTTTATATGCGTGTTCTTCGTATTTCCGAGGACGGAAATATTTTAAGAAGGATAGATTGTAGCGCCCTGTTCGATTTATAGAATTTCTCAGAATATTCTATTTATCGAATATGATTTATGAGGTTATATTTATTTTATTGGTCGCGATGTCGACTTAGATGAAAGGTTGGAATACTCGATTGTTTTATTGAAAAACATTCGTCGTTAGTCGATTTCGGTTTAATCGCGTGAACCAAATATAATCCGCTTGAATGTCTAAATGTCATTATTTGTCTAATTGCATATTATTATTTAAATAAATAATGTATGTGTTAGATGTATTTATTATTCGCTTTATTTTATTTTATCGTTCGTTCGCCGAGATTTGTAAATTAATTAGATGCTGAACCGAACCTTTATATTGCTAAGTATCGAGCCCGAGAGTACCAGCGTTAGACCCGCTAGCCACGCCCCGGGCCAAGGACTCGCGCACCATCAGACACGGTCCGACCCGCTCACTTGCTTGGATAAGAGGCTAATCACCTAAACCTAGGTGTATTTAAGTGGGATAAAAACCCTTAGCAGATTAATTCTTCCGCAGTCGATCAAACTCTCCCAACACTCCTGCTCGCATCAACTTCAGAGAATAGTTTTTTTTTTTTTTTTTGTCGCTGATCATTCCATCTGTCTCCATCTCTTTCTCTGCACCTGATCATCGCTCTCCATCACCCCCCATCGAGAAGTTTCAGCAGGTCTCGCTGCCGGCCATCATCAACCTGCCATCGAGTAGCGCAGCACCGGCGAGTGATTCTTCCAGCATTCCCTTACAGTTCTCTCAGCCTAGTTTGCTGCTTGTGGTCATCGTTTGAACCCTCCTCCGGCGGTCCCTGTTCGCACACAAAAGCTCCGGCAAGCAACCATCACTGCAACCCTTCTTCTCCAGTGATCCGCAGCACCTCCATGATCAGCTCTCCAGTGTGAACCAGCAGCCCGAACACCCACTGCTGCCCTGCGTGCAAACTGCAGGTCCTTGACGTGATCGCGGCAACGTCCCACTCCTGTTCGTCGCTGCTCGTCATTACCGTAAGGTCACCACCATCGCCGAGTTCTGTTCATGACTGTCACCGAGGCTCATCGCCGCTGTCCACTGAACGTCGTCGCTACTCAGCCCCGTGCTCCCAGGTAGACCACCCTCGCGACTTTGACGAGACGAAGCGCAGCCGTCGAGCCCACCGTCGTACCGTTCGTTTCTTTCGACCCGTTTCGTAACCCCGTCCTGAGAACGGTACCCGGGCTGAACCTTGATATATTTATTGTGCTCCTTTATGTTCTTTACGTGTGCTTAATAAGATGGTTGCGATGAGTTTGATATATATGTGGGGTTGTTTGATCAATTAGCATGGATATAAATATCATCAGATTGCCGTCACTTTAGTTTATTGTCGAGCTGAGATTAATATGGTATTTTTCATGGAAATCCTGGATTTATAGGTACTTGGAGTCGTCCTTGATTTATTGGTTTTGGTTTGAGGTCGTTTCGAGTTGTATATTGGGAGTTATGATTTTTCTAAACCGAGCATGCTGCTGAACCGTAATAAAATCACTATAAATCGAGTTCTTGTCCTTTTTGGCTGAATATTTGATATGTTGTGCCCCTGAGTATGTAGAATGCGTGTTACAAGCCCCTGAATTTATTTTGGACTTTTTGGTGTTCAAATGCTTAAATCAGTTTCTGGTCAGAATCTTGTAAAATTCATTAATGATCGTACGCTTGGAGTTTTGAGCTGAAACTTTGTTATGTTATTTTATGTTGTTTATGTTGTGTCAAAATTTTAGATTAAAATTCAAAGTGTAGCTATGTGAACTACTAACTTCAGATATTGGCACAATTTTTGCTTAAATTATTTAAAAATGCTCACAGATGAATTAAGGACTGAAACTTGGTGCTTATACGTTTTTTTATATGCCTTATAATGTCGTAGAGTTTCAGGTTGATTGGTTGAGCCTAACTCCGGATATTGTATTTTGTTTATTTCAGAGTTTGAATGCTTGGTTATCCGTTACTTAGGTTCGGATTGGATTTTAATGGTGTTGGCATAATTTATATGTCTTGCCTGAGGTGTACAATTGGTGTGCAAGTCTAGTAGTCACTCCATAGTACTTAACTCGGTCTAGGAATCCACGATTCACTTAGTCGAGATAATTTCGGCTAAGTATATGTGCCTTGTGTGTTATTTTTTTTGGATAGTCAGTTGATAGGCTAGTATAATTGTTGTAGGTTCTTCGAGCTGAACTTTTTCCATAATTCCTTCAACCCTATGTTTGGCTATACCTCTTGCTATACCAGGTGGGTTTTATTTGAAATTCCTATGCTTTAAATGTTATAAATGACCGCTTTTGGTATGATCAATATATGTATGTGAAATATGTACCCTTCGATGTGAGCTGTGTCGGCCGTCGAACGGTTATCCCCGTAACTGTAAAGCGAAACTCGTGAGGTTTACTCCTACTACTGGCATAGATAGAAGCGCGAGGGGCATTTGGTGTAGAAGCCCGAGGGGCATTAGACGTATAAGCCCGAGGGGCACTATATAAAAGCCCATGGGGCATTCGATACGTCTACCAACAGTAGTCTATTGATATAGGTGTGCACATAAGACGATTATTGATTATTGATAGGAGATGGGACGATTATTGATTCATATACATGCTGAGACCATACCTTATTATTGATTATTGTTTATTATTGAGATTAACGTTTAATGCATAGTGATGAGCACTACTGTTTTGTCTTGTGCTCATCCCCACCTGCTCCTCATGGATGCAGGTTAGTGTGGCGGGCAATGGCGGAGGGACGCAAGTGGTGGTCTATTTATTTGAATATTGCTTACGCCTATTGAATTGTCTTCTGATATTATTGCACTTTGGAATATTGAATTGTATTATTGATAGGGAGTGTTCTCTCTAGATATTATGAATATCAGAAACACGGTTAGGGTATTGGATAGCAGTATTGATTATTGATGATTGAATATTGATAATTGAAATGATGATTGAGGATTTAGTATTGAAATTGATTGATTATTGAATTGAAATTGGTAATGCCACAAGTGATTTTTAAATAAATTCGAAAAATTTATTCTGATTTTCGGCAAATAAAAGTGAGGCGTTACACTTGCATTCAATTTCCCACATTTTCTTTTAATCTGAATGGCAAACCTTGTGGCCTTTTTACTGCTTCTAGAGGAATAAGGCAGGGGGATCCTCTATCCCCCTACCTTCTTATTATTATTTTTGAGCTATTGTCTGCCAAGATTCAGGATGCTGCTGATAAGGGCTGTTACAGAGGTGTCAGACTCTCTAGAGATGGTCCCACTTGTTGTGTTCTTTATAATGTACGGATTAAAATCGCAGCAGAAACTATAAAATATAATTTTAATTTATCAAATAAATACTTAATCCGTAAGTACTATAGCGAATAAAATGATCGGCATATTTTGAAATCATGTAAAAATAAGAATTTTGATTGTTGAGTATATCGAAAATTACATCTAATTTTCTTCAAATAGCGATGACGAGAGGAAATCAATTCCCAGTTATGTGGCTATCACCGTCTTGTTACTCCATAAGGGATCCAAGTGTATCCCCTCTAATCGAGTCTACCTTTTTTATTCCGACTCCAAGAACAATTTCTTCGCTAGTAGAAATTGCCCGAAGTTGAATTGGTATAGAAATAAAAGTTAGAAGAGGAGATTATTGTTTTTTATTATTATTAATTTCTTTTTGCCAAGAATTGATAACTTATTTCTCTCTTGCAAAAACTCATGGGAAGATTGGTGTTCTTGTCTCGTAAATCAAAATTGAGTGGTGTACCTTCTTAATCCAAGTATATATCATATATATAATTGAAATACACAACTAACACCTAATTAATATTAATTAATATGATGATGAGGTGTTTTTCACTTGCCACAAGTATATATCATATATATATAATTGTAATGTAGCATTATTGTGATGTGGGTTGGTTAACAACTCTCATCTACCATATTAAATAATAATAACAATTATTTACTTATTTTAATATCATGACACATAATTTATGAAACTAACTTTCAAAATTAATTGGTCAAAATATTATCTCCCACGTAGTCTCCTCTCTTAAGTAGGCTTTTAATATATAATCATATTAATATTTGAATTTGAATTTTGAAGTCCAACTTTAAAATCCAACTATTAATTTAACAATTTCAATAATTACTTAATTAATATCCAAAGCCTAATTAATCAATCCAATTGATTAATTTATTATATTCCTTTAATTGACATCTAATCAAAATTAGAGTTAATTAAATAATCAAATTATTTAATTAAGTCTTGACAATTAATCCAACTATTAGAAATACCAATTTCAAAATTGTCATCATCCCAAATTTGGTGTGACCCTTTTAGGTTCACTATTAACATTAGTAGTGAGTTTACAACTTGTTTGTAATTTAAATTAATCTAATTAATTTATATTCTTGAAATTAACTCCTTAATTTCAAGAACTCACAAATCATGAGAACACCTAGCAAGTAGCATGATTATCTAGTATTAAGTGAAATAGCGAGTAAACCTTTTCAATTTCAAGTGCATACATGTAAAATCCTTTCGACAAATAATTTCCCGATTAAATCTTGGGCATGGATTATATAAGTCAAAACCCAATTAATTTAATAACTATGATTCCATTTCAAGTTTAGTGATTCCTTTATGAATCCATATTCATCTCGCCTTAGCCAAAGTCTTTGAATCACAAACTATGAAAAACATAATAAATTCACTTATCCATATAAGTGTCGAATTCTTTATTAGCCATAGATAAATCTCCATACATATTAAAATGGTACCCAAGATATACCTTTTATGATTGTTCAGCAATCAAAGGATAAATTAAAGTAAAGAACAATATGCACAAGATAACTATCGTGCCTCAAGTCAGAGGATCAGTCATGTACTATTGCAACATGAAAATTCTTATTCGGGTCATGTTCAGTGAACTTGTTCTCCAACAAGCACCCGCATATATGCATTTGCGTCCATACGCTAATGTTGATGGAATGCAACATTCTCATCCGATGAGCATACATCATATGCACAAGTCTTTCCGGGTTATTCGATGTCCTGTCTCTAAACACCCATCGACTTGGAACTTATTTAAGATCACAGCTTTAAAGACATGTTCCATGATTGCCATCAAATGCGCAATCATGCCTCATAGCTAATAATGAGCTATGGACTTTATCATATGTGAAAATATAGGATAAATGCAAAACATAAAATAAAGTTATGCCTCAAAATAATATAATTTCCAATAAATTGTCTTTAAAAGTAAAAAAATATCCAATCCGATTGGAACTCCGGGTATTCAACTCTAACAATCTCCCACTTGCCCTAGTTCCAATCACTCATGTATTTCAAGCCCATCTTTTCAAGATATCCATCAAACACTTTTTGTGATAAGAGCTTAGTCAGGGAACCTACTATATTTTCTGCTGTAGCGACTCGATCCACAATAACATCGCCTCTACCAATGATCTCTCTAATCACATGGTATCACATCATAATTTGTTTGGATCTTTGATGAGATCTTAATGCTTTCGCTTGCGCTATAACCTAATTGTTGTCACAATAAATCATTATTGGATCAACAACAGACGAAACTACACCCAACCCTTGGATGAAGTTTCTTATCCAAACAACCTCTATTGCAGCATCTGATACTACAAGGGTTTTCAACCTCGGGAATAGGGTCAGTAGTCTTTTATTGTTTGGAATTTTTCCAACTAACTACTTCTCTATTCAAGATAAATATGTATCCGGACATTGATTTTGAATCATCTTTATCAGATTAAAACCCAGTTTCAGTTCTCCATTGCCATATAAAAAAATCCTTAGTTCTTCTCAAGTACTTAAGGATCATTTTAACGGCCATCCAGTGTTCCTCCCCTGGATTGGATTGATATCTGCTCGTGACACTAAGTGCATGAGCCACACCAGGCCTAATACATAACATTGCATACATAATGCTACCAACAGTTGATGCATAAGGTATATGAGTCATCCTTTCTCTTTCTTCAGGTATCTTTAGAGACATAGCCTTAGAAAGTCAAACACTATGACTCACTGAAAGATATCCACGTTCAGATTCCTCTATGCTAAACTGTTTTAGCACCTTATTTATGTACATTGACTGGGATAGTCCAATCATCTTTCTATATCAATCTCTATAAATCTTTATCTCCAGGATAAATGATGTTTCTCCCAAGTCTTTCATAGAAAACTGTTTAGACAACTAAGTCCTTGTTGACTGCAGCATTCTTACATCATTCTCAATGAGTAGAATGTCACATAGATCACAACAAATGCTACTGCATTTTCATTAACCTTTCTTATAAACACATGGTTCATCTAGTTTTTGTGAAAATCAAACGTTTTGATCATTTAATCAAACCATATGTTCCAACTCCTTGAGCTTTTTTAAGTCCATGAATAGACTTCTGGAGTTTGCAAACCATTTTACTCGCTCCCACTGAATATGAAACTCAGTGGATATTTCATATAAATATCTGATGGGTCTCCTTCTAGATCTGGAGTGAATCGGTGGAAATGGGCTCTGATCTGTTCGAACCGCCGTTAAATCGCCCTCGAGTTACAATGAACACCTGAAAGAACTCAACACCAGAGATGTTTCCGGTGAAGAGCCTCCGACGCAGTCAGTATGAGAGTGATGAAGATGAGCTCTGCTCAGTAGGAGCAGCAGCTGAAAATTAATGGAGAGAATGGGATTTATGGTTTGGGAGTTACCTCAGCTCCTTTATATAGAAGCAAAACATTTACCTGAAGTCCCCAAAATTCCCTGGCCGACTTATAGAAAGTGTCCAAAATTCCCTGGTCGGTTCGCATTCTGTCCACCGCCTAGTCAGCATCCAGATTCCTTCTTATCCTTGGTAGATTCACTCTTGCTTGGAGGTTTTCCTACGTTATGTTGAAGTATATAGAAGTCGACAAGGGTCCTCAGTCGACTTCAGTCGTTGTCGAGTCGACTCGAGTCACTCTTTATCATCCGTAGATCGTGTTATGCTTATTCGTCTCCTTTGAGGGAGGTCGACTTCTGGAGGTCGACTGAGAGAGTCACGTAGGCCTTGCTAGGCCGGAGACAGTCCTCCAGAAATCCATATGGAGAATCGACTTTGCGGAAGTCGACTCTCTGATGTCAATTAGTGTAGGTCGACTAACATGTATGTCGTTCGATTGGGTATTTAAGCCTGGACCGCTAGGCCACAGTATGGCTATATCATCTAGTCCCCCCCAAAAATTACTCGAAGCGATTCTGAGCCTAAGAGTAAATTTTTCGACAGAATAGTTAGCCCGAGTCTTTCCGCATACTGAACTTTGCTATACATTGTTGCCCGGGATCGGATCCCTATAAGATGTCTTCTTCTCAATCGATTTCCTTGGTCCTCGTCGCTCTCATTTACATCTCGACTCGTGAACAGTTCTTTCGCTTTTCACTTATACAAATTCCCACATTGATTGGATAAGTCTGGATTTCCTTTTAAATTTCAAAATTAAAAAAGGTTTGAAACCTGATAACACGTTTCTCTCTCTGCCGCTTCGTATTCCGTGCGTCATCTCAACCGTTGGATCTGTCTTTAATTCGAAGGCTAGGGTTTCTCTACATCCCCTATAAGTATCCTCCTCATTCCCCCTCTCTCACTTTTCGCACTCCAATTTCTCGAACTTTCTCTTCTTCTCCGGCAATAACAGCATCGCAAGTTTTCCGGCTTTCGCTTCTTTTTCTGGCACTCTTCTCAAGATTTTCCAGGACTTCTCTGACAATCATCATGTGTATGTTCTCATTGCTTTTCGATTTCTTGCTATGTGCGATTTTTTTTTATTTTTTTTCTGGGTGATATGCTTGGGGTTCATATGTCCATCAGATTTTCTGGGATTCTTTTAGATGATTTCTGGTGATTTTTCCTTATTAGATCTTCAATTGTGGATTTCTCATTTTCCCAAGTGTTTTCGTTCGTCAATCGATTTGATATAAGAAATTGACTTTTCTGCTTTTCTATGGGTTGGCTACCATCGACTTGACATCCTTATGTCGAGTCGAGCTGGGTCAGGGATGACTTGCGCGTTCCCCTCGCTTTATCCCTCTTTTTATCTTTCTGTCGAGTCGAGTTGGGCTAAGGATGACTCGCATGTTCCCTTCGCTTCTTCATTATTTTATTTCTTCTAGAGTCGAGTCGCGGCTATAACTATCCTCATCTATTGACTGTCGTTCTCTGTCCTTTTTTAGATTCTGACTCCGACCCCATTTCCAGATCTCTTGCTCGTCAAATCAATGACTAGTCGAGTTTCAATTCTGTTCAAATAATTGTTGTCAGACCGAGTGCTGATCTTAATGTCGAACCAGAGAATTCTGTTCACTCCACTGCCTCGTCCTTCAGCATCGGCTGGGACGCGTACAATCAAACACTGTTGTCGGACACTTTAAATAAAGACCCTGAGACGTCTCACGCCCCAGAATCTCCTTGACTTAATTTAATCCCTCAAGGTATTCCCCTTAGGCTTTTAGAAATCCCTGTGTATAGAACACATCCTGTACATTCATTCATAATAGCTCCCTCAGTCGAGCCTGCAACATTAGCATGTCCTCTAGCGAGGTTAGTTGTTCTTAATCCGTTTTTGTTAGAGGTATGCTGTAAAAGCTGTGTTTTGCAGTTTCTATCAATTCCATT
>CACSLK010034598.1:32819750-32834922 GCA_902706635.1 Striga hermonthica
TTTCGATAAAGTTCAATACTGTGCATGTTATTTGACGTTCCTAATAGAACCCAACAGTTTTGTTATGCCTCTGCAGCCGAATTCGATGGCTTTAGTGAGTACAGTGGCCTTCCCTCCGACTGGGAATTGGTTTCCCATACGCCCAGCGATGACTTCAAACATCCTCCTCGCGGCTGCTTTACATTTTTTGTCGATCAGATTATGTCTGGCTTGCGCTTCCTGATCCAACATGAGTTGCTGTCGCTGAGCGATATGTATGATGTATCCATAAACCAATTTACCGCCAATTCTATCCTAATAATAGTGGCATTCATAGTCGTCACCTGAATAGTTTTAGGTAGTTTTGTACCCGATTTTTTCCTTTACTGTTACGGTTATAGGTTTAGCAAAGACACCCACTGCCTAGGTCGTCGTGTGGGGGTGTCTTTCCTTGACGATCTCTCTTCAAACATCACTGAGTGGAAGAAGAAATTTTTCTTTATTCGACCTACACCTGGTCAGTACCCTTTCACCAATGAATGGCTTACCAGCAAGGTGAAGCAGCGTAAGCGTCCTCGTTCTTCACAGTTTTCAAACATGCTGGAAGAGGTGAATAAGCACGTATGGAGTGCTCGTCGACTAACTAAGGATAGTTCCCTTCTTAACCACATTGGATTTGTGTCTACAAGAGTGTTCCTCGAATCAGTGATCCTCGTAAGCTCCTTGTTATTTTGGTTTATATCTCGACTTACTACTAATCGTCTGAACACTTATCTGTTTCCATTTGATGCATATGCATGTATACCCTTCATACTGATTATTAATTTTCTTATGTCGCTAGTGAAAGCCTTAGCCCGCTTTGAGAAGAAGAAAGGCCAGGCGACCGACAAGTCAGCTGCTCTTTATGCCCCTCCGAAGAGACCTGAGGGCGGCTCGGGTTCTGGTTCCAAGGCTGCGGCAGTCGAGATGACTGCTGCAAAAATATCGAAGGTAGTGCTTCCCTCGGCTACTAAGCCAAATCAACCGCTGGGCTCCCTCTCCTGAAAGAGGGCTCAGGATGAAAGGGACGTGACCCTGGTGCCCTGCTCCCCGAAACGTCAAAAGGGGAAGGAGCCAAAGGTCGAGAAGGATGCAGGGCAGTCGTCCCCCGTAAAGGTACAGTCCGTGACCCTGGATCAGCCTTCTCGACTTTACGACAATCCTGACCCCCTTCAAGTTCTTCAATATCTCCACTCGAATCTCCCTGAGGACGACAGGGCTCGAACCGATGGTAATCCTTACAATCGGGCCAGCTATGCTGCTCGACACATCCCACTAGTAAGTTTTATTTTCTTGTGTTCTTTCATTCTATTCAAATTCTATTTTGACTTTCTCAGCATTTCATTAATTTTTTTTAAGCTTCTCGCCTGCATTCTTCCCTCCATGATCGAGGAGGCAACTTCTCCCAAACCTATGTCAAGGTTTTTGGGGAAAAAATATGAGGTTAAGTGCAAAGAGCTCGAGGCGAAGGAGGAAGAGCTCGAGACTGCCAATGCCGTCATTGCTAAGCTTCGGTCCGACATGGAGATGGCTGTCCAGAAAGTAGAGAAGTTGAAGGCCGACTTGGCCAAGGCCAAAGACGAGGCCATGGTCGAGAGGGAGAATGGGCTTCAAGAAGGCCGCAGGACCTTCGTGAAGACTCTTATAGGTACTGTCTTCCTCGATCACTACCGTAAGGCTGTGGTCGAGGCGTTCTGTGACTCGCCCGACTTCCACGACAAGCTAGTTCCCGCGGCTGTCCAATACTTCGACTTTGCTTGCGACACGTGGGAGAAAGCTATGGCCAAACCCGACTTTCCCAAAAAGATCGACCGGGCAGCAGTGAAAAAGACTCTCTCCGACCCCAACAGCTTCAATGGCGATGCGGATCTTCCTCCCGGCCACACATGGTGGACAAGCCTCGAGGCTAAGGCCATTCACGCGGCCGAGCTTTCTTCTCAACTCGAGGTCCCTCTGTCCTCTTTAATCGGTCCAATCGAACTAATCGGGCCGAGTGGGGCTGATTTGAAGAGGAGTCGATCAACGAGAAGATAGAGGTCGAGCGGCCAGGAACGGAGCTGGTCGATGAGGGGGGAGGCACCGAGACTGAGCCTGTCGATGATGAGGATGAAAATGCTGTTGAAAAGTCGACCGCTGATTTCCAGAAAATTTGAAAATTCGATAGTGATAGTTGTTTTCTTATGATTTTGTCGTAGTAGTTTTTTTTTTTTTTTTTTTTTTGCTAGTCTCGACCTGCGTTGGTCATCTTTTGTGAAGGTCGAGACAGCTTGATATCTAATCGACTCTGAATGCAATAACTATATATATTTTTTTTTTATTTTTGTGATTGTTTACGCTTTGCACTCCTTATTTCTTCCATCTGCTTTTAGTCGTCATGCGTATATTCACGTCGATGTTTCTTTTGATTGTTCTGAGTTTCTTCGAGTGTATTGTCTCGTCCTATTATATCTTATGTCTTCTCCCAACCAATCTTGCGAGCTGGTCGAAGTCGAGCAACGGTTTTAACAGCTTCATAGCTGATGAATCAAAAGATTTTCCAGTCACCTTCTCCCAACCCATCATGCGAGCAGGTCAAAGTCGAGCAACGTTTTTAACAGCTTCATAGCTGTTGAACAAAAGTTTTTTGAGTCATCTTCTCCCAACCCATCTTGAGAGCTGTTCGAAGTCGAGCAACGTTTTTAACAGCTTCATAGTTGTTGAACAAAAGTTTTTCGAGTTGCCTTCTCCCAACCCATCTTGCGAGCTGGTCGAAGTCGAACAACGTTTTTAACAACTTCATAGCTGTTGAACAAAAGCTTTTCGATTCGTCTTCTCCCAACCCATCTTGCGAGCTGGTCGAAGTCGAGCAATGGTCTCAACAGCTTCATAGTTGTTGAACAAAAGTTTTTCAAGTCGTCTTCTCCCAACCCATCTTGCGAGCTGGTAGAAGTCGAGCAATGGTCTCAACAACTTCATAATTGTTGAACAAAAGTTTTTCGAGTCGTCTTCTCCCAACCCATCTTGCGAGCTGGTCAAAGTCGAGCAATGGTCTCAGCATCTTCATAGCTTCGTAGCAGTGTGGGCTTCATAGCCTACTCGAGATTTTACTCGAGAGTTACAACTTCTAGTTGTATCGGTCGACTTCGTAGTCGTGGGCTTCATAGCCTATTCAAGGTTCCACTCGAGAATTACAACTTCGTAGTTGTATTGGTCGACTTCGTAGTCGTGGGCGTCATAGCCTATTCGAGGTTCCACTCGAGAATTACAACTTCGTAGTTGTATCGGTCGACTTCGTAGTCGTGGGCTTCATAGTCTTATCGAGGTTCCACTTGAGAATTACAACTTCATAGTTGTGTCGGTCGACTTCGTAGTCGTGAGCTTCATAGCCTATCTGAGGTTCTACTCGAGAATTACAACTTCATAGTTTTATCGGTCGACTTCGTAGTCGTGGGCTTCATAGCCTTCTTGAGGTTCCACTCGAGAATTACAACTCCGTAGTTGTATCGGTCGACTTCATAGTCGTGGGCTTCATAGTCTTCTCGAGGTTCTACTCGATAATTACAAATTGGTTGGTAGAGTTAGTCGGCTATATAGCCGTTTTGAAAAATTCGATTTTTTTTTTTCCAATCACAAAGAGATCGATATGTAAGCGTAAAGAAGCATAATAAGAGCGTAAGATGTAAATTCATTTCATTACTGAATTTGATTCGAACGTTGTCCAATACAAAAGAGTTCAAAACATTATCTTAAACGTAAAAGCGTTTGAGATGGATCACATACCAGGATCACGGCAGCTGTCGACCCTCTACATATTCGAGTTCGTATGCCCCTCTCTCGAGAACCTTTGTGACCGTAAAAGGTCCTTCCCAATTATTTTCTAGCTTTCCAACATGTTTGAGGGCATATGCCCGTTTGAGGACATGGTCTCCAACTTGGAAACGTCGGGTTCAAACTTTCTTGTCGAAGGCTGCGCATATCTTTTACTTGTACTCGACGGACCACACCCAAGCTTCCTCTCGCCCTTCTTCGATTAAGTCAAGAGCTTCCGCAACCATTTCCTCGTTCTTCTTTTCTTCGCAGAATGTCGACCTGTGAGAATGTAATCCAACTTTAATGGGCAGGAGCGCGTCCATTCTATAGACCATGTGGAATAGGGATTGACTGGTTGAACTTCTCGGAATCATCTGATAAGCCCATAAGAAAGTTGTGAGCTCGTCAACCCAGGCTCCCGATGCTTTCTCTAACCTCTTCTTCAATCCTTGAAGGATTGTTCTGTTTGTTACTTCGACTTGGCCATTTGCCTGGGGGTGTGCGACCGAGGAAAATCTTTGCTTTATTCCCATGTCGAGGCAACATGTCTGGATCCTCTTCCCCTGGAATTGGGTTCCGTTATCTGAAATCAATGCCTTTAAAATTCCAAATCGACAACAGATGTTATTGAATAGAAATTGTATCATTTTTTCTTCGGTGATCTTTGCCAAGGGTTCTGCCTTGACCCAATTGTAGAAGTAGTCGACTGCGACTACAAGGAATTTTCTTTGCTCCATTCCCATTGGCAATGGACCCATTAAGTTGATTCCCCATTGAGCAAAAGGGGATCGGGCAGTTGATCGTCGTCATGGTTTCAGCCGAGATATGAGGAGTTGGACCATGACTCTGGCATCTCTCGTATTCTCATACTAACTATTCGGCATCTTCCAAATTCTTGGCCAGTAATAGCCTGCTCGCAGAGCTTTGTCAGCTAAGGCTTGAGACCCTGCGTGCACTCCGCAATACCCTTCATGAGTTTCTTTTAGGACATAACTTCCTTCCTCTTCGAAAACACATCGCAGGTGAGGCCCGACCATCGACTTCTTATACAAGACCCCATCGACTTTGAAGTACTTGCTTAGATATCGGGCAGCTTTCTTCGCTTCTTGCTTATCTCCTGCAGGTATACGCCCCTGCAAGAGCTCGTGAATCGACTTCCTCCATTCATCCTTCTCATCGACTTCCATTGCTTCGCCAAGAACACTTCCTTCCAAGTGTATCGTGGTGATGTGGCCTCCCATTTTTCCCCTCATTGGAACTTGCGACCCTTGCGAGCCAATTGGCTCGCTTGTTCTCTTCTCGTGGAACTTGTGTCAACTCAAATTTTTCCAGGCCTTGTATGAAACATTGAATTTCCTCAACATATTCTAACATTTTGTCCTCCTTTATCTCGCAATCATCCAACACCTGGCCCACGACAAGTTGTGATTCAGACTGCGCCGCGATTTCTGTTGCTCTACCACCGATAGCGAGTTGAATCGCTTTGATTAGTGCCTCATACTCCGCTTCATTGTTCGAGGCCTTGAATCCCATTCTGATGGCGAAGTCGAGTTGCTCGCCTTCGAGGGACACGAGGACAACTCCCAAGCCTGATCCTTTGGCCGCTGAGGATCCATCGACATGCATGATCCATTTCTTTTCTTCTCCCTTGGTACCTTCTTGGATTAAATCTGCCAAGGCTTGAGCCTTTATGGCTCGTCTGGGTTCGTATCTAATGGAGTATTCGCTCAGCTCGACCGCCCACTTGACAAGTCGACCCGAGACAGTAGGTCGACCCAAGGTTTCTCTGAGCTGCAAGTTTGTCCTCACCACTATCACATGATTCAGAAAATATGGCCTTAGCTTCCTAGCTATTATTACCAACATTAGAGTGGTTTTCTCGACCTCAGAGTATCTTATCTCGGCTCCTTGGAGTACTCGACTAGTATAGTATAACGGCTGCTGGGAGCCTCCTTCTTCTCGCAGTAAAACCGAACTCATCGAAACCATCCCCACCGAGATGTATAACACCAATTCGTCTCCAAGCTCAGGTTTTGTTAACAAAGGTAACTCACTCAAGAATTCTTTCAATTTTTCAAACGCCACCTGAGCTTCTTCACTCCATATGAAAGTCGACTTCTTCTTAAGCAACTTGAAGAATGGGAAACTTTTCTTTGCGGCCCGAGCAATGAACCTGCTTAAACCCGCAATTCGACCAGTCAGAACTTGCACCTCCCTGATATTCCTTGGTGGGGTCATGTCGATTATGGCCTTCACCTTATCCTTGTTTACTTCAATCCCTCTTTCTGTGACGACATACCCCAGGAATCGTCCCGCCTTCACTCCGAATGCACACTTGCTTGGATTCAATTTCATTACGAATGCTCTAGGGGTTTCAAATGTCACTCTTTAGTCACCCGGATGTGAAATCGAGGATCTGTTTTTCACCGAGATATCGTCGACGTATACTTCCATATTTCGTCCAATCCGGGATTTGAAAAATCGGTCCATTAACCTCTGGTAAGTTGCTCCTGCGTTTTTGAGTCCAAAGGGCATGACGACATAGCAGTATATCCCCTTACTCGTCACAAAGCTCACTTTGCTTTGGTCCTCTGGGGCCAAGAGAATTTGATGATACCCTTAAGATGTATCCATCATACTGAGCAATTCGCAACCAGCCGTGGAATCGACTAGCTGTCAATTCTTGGTAAGGGATAATGATCTTTGGGGCATGCCAAGTTCAAATCACGAAAGTCGATGCACATGCGCCATTTGTTCAGTGCCTTTCTTACCATCACCATATTCGATATCCATTCAGGGAATTGGATTTCCTTTATGTGCTTGGATTTTAGCAGTTTATCTACCTCAACTTCGATTGCTTTGTTGATCTCAGCCCCATGATGTCTGAGTCGCTGCTTTACAGGTTTTCTGAGGGGGTCGACATTGAGTTTGTGCTCCATGACTTCTGGGTCGATTCCCGTCAACTCCTCAGAGGTGAAGGCAAATATGTCCCTAAATTCTTTCAATAGCTCCACCAACTGTTTGCACAACTAGTCCTCCAACTCTCTCACGACTTTGGTAGTTTGGTCCTTCCCTCTTCCCGATTTGGATTTCCATCAATTCCCCATGTGGCTCGAGGTCACTCCCTCTTAGCCTTTTCTCACTCGACATCGGTTTCTTCCCTTTCTTGATCTCTACTAGCTGGTTGGTTTTTACTGCTATCTGGTAGCAGGTTCTCGATAGTTTCTGATCTCCTCGAGCCTATCCGACTCGATATACTACGAGAAACTTCAATTTCATGTGATAAGTTGATACCACCGCTTGGAATGTGTTCAACACTGGCCTCCCGAGAATCTTGTTGTAGGCTGACTCGACATCTACTACCACTAATCTCACCATTTTGACTTTCAGTAAGTCTCCTTCCCCTAGGACGACTGCGAGCATGGTTTCTCCTAGGGGTGCGACTTCCGAGCCATTGAACCCAAAGAGCGATGTGTGTAAGGGTGAGATTTTGAGATCAAGCTCCATCCTCTCGAGGCAATCATAGAAAATTACGTTTACCGAACTCCCAGTGTCGACAAACACCCTTTGTACCTCGTAACCTGACACATGAGCAATTATTATTAGAGCATCGTTGTGTGGCCTCTCGACTTCGCCTATATCTGATGGCCCAAAATTCATCGCTGGGCCACCCTCTTCGACTTGCTGCACCTCGACTTTAGTGTGTCACCCTCAAGCATACGCCTTTCTCGCCCGATCTGAATCTCCATCAGTTGGTCCTCCAAATATCATATGAATTACCCTTCTCTCCTGAGGGAGTTCCTCCTTCTCGGGTGTTCTCGCCCTCTTGCGAGGGCTCCTGCTTCTTTCCCTTCATCGACTAGTCCTCTCTCGATCCTTATAAATGAACTCCTTCAGATGGCCCGCTTTGATCAGCCTTTCAATTTCATCCTTGAGGTGCCTGCAATCGTCAGTGTTGTGCCCGCAGTCTTTCTGGAATCGACAATATAGGTTGCTTTTGGGCTTCGTTGGTCCATCCTTTCTCGTCCGAGGCCATCTGACGACATTGTCATGGATCTCCTTCTCCATCACCTCCAATATTCTTGCTTGCAGGGCCGACAAGGGGGTGTACTGAATCGACCTCCATCCTCTTGACCATCCTTCCCTCTCTGTTCTTAGGGATCTTTTTCTATCCACCGCCGAGTTTGCTTCTTATCTTTCTTCTCATCTCGGGGTTCGGTTTTTGCCTTTGCTGCTTGCAAGAAGTCGGCTTCTGCCTCCTCGACATTCATGTATTTGGCACACCTTCCCAAGACTTCATCAAAAGTCCTCCCAGGTCACTTCGCCAGGTGTTTCTGCACAACCCTGGGAGTAATCCTCTGGTGAGTCCACCAGACTTGATCTCCTCTATGGCCGAGGGAACGTCGACACACGCCCGTGTGTACCTCGCCACATAATCTCGCAACGATTCCCTTTCCTTCTGTTGCATACCTATCAAGGTAAGGTACGATTTTTCTTGGGCCTTCACACTCATGAATTGGTTCAGAAAACTTGAGTTAAATCCGTCAAAGTCTCTGACGGCTCGCAGGGGTAGTTGGTGGAACCAGTCTTGCGCGGGTCCCCGCAGAGTCGTCAGGAATGCTCGATATTGAACATGATCATTGTAACGATGCAACACTGCCATGATCTCAAAACTCCTCAGATGTCGAGAGGGATCAGTCGACCCATCATGCCAGATATTGAGCTCTCTAAATCCCTGTGGTAAGTCGACATCTAGAATGTGTTGCGAGAAGGGGTGTCCTCTCGAGCTCCCAGTTTTTCTCCCCTCGACTCGAACCTGCAAATCTCGCACTTGTGCCATCAGTAGTTCGAGAGTATCGTTTCTCGCTTGTGCGTTAATAGTTCTAACAGAGGATTCTTCCTTTTCCGCTCTCCTACTCTGCCTTTCAAGGGATTGTGCTTGCTGCTCATGCTCAGGGGGTGGTTGCTCGATCCGAGGCTGCTCGACCCTACGCTGCTTGACTGAGGGTTGCTCGACTTGGGGCTACCTAAGTTGGGTCGCCACTACCTCAGCAATCATCTTCTGCATCTCGCTTCTCGACATAGTCAGTGTATGTTCCTCGACTTAGGGTGGTGGCCTCGCTCCCTGCTCAAGCGGCCCAGGCTGTCTCCCCAAACTCAGAGATGTCTCGGCCGATTCTTGCCCGTCGACTCCTTCGCTCGCGCCTTTCACGTGGTTTGGTCCCCCTTGTGTGAGCACTGGGATTTTGACCCCCGGTGGGGTAATAGGCGTTTCCTCCTCCACACGCACTCCTGACGGCGCGGTGCTCCGAACGGTGGTAAACCGAGCACTAGAAGTGGCTGCCTGGGTTGGGAATCGGCAGAGGCCGCTTTTCTGTCCACGTTCCACTGAAATCCTTGCTCAAATTCCTCGGTAATCCTTCCTTCTCCGCCATCTCCGAACAGATCAAAACCAGGTGCAAAGCTCTTGTTTCCTTTAAGAACTCCCCACAGATGGCGCCAATTTGATGGGTCTCCTTCTAAATCTAGAGTGAACTGGTAGAAATGGGCTCCGATCTATTCGAACCATTGTTAAATCACCCTCGAGTTGCAACGAACACCTGTAAGAACTCAACACTGGAGATGTTTCCGATGAAGAGCCTCCGATGCTCAAGTCAGTATGAGAGTGATGAAGATGAGCTCTGCTCAATAGAAGCAGCAGCTAAAAATGAATGGAGAGAATGGGAGTTAGGGTTTGGGAGTTTCCTCAGCTCCTTTATATAGAAGCAAAACATTTACCTGAAGTCCCCAAAATGCCCTGGCCGACTTATAGGAAGTGTCCAAAATGCCCTGGTCGGTTCGCATTCTGTCCACCTCCTAGTCAGCATCCGGATTCCTTCTTATCCTTGGTAGATTCACTCTTGCTTGGATGTTTTCCTACGATATGTTGAAGTATATAGAAGTCGTCGGAGGTCCTCAGTCGACTTCAGTCGTTGTCGAGTCAACTCGAGTCACTCTTTATCATGCGTAGATCGTGTTATGCTTATTCGTCTCATTTGAGGGAGGTCGACTGAGAGAGTCGCGTAGGCCTTGCTAGGCCGGAGACAGTACTCAAGAAATCCATATGGAGAATCGAATTTGCGGAAGTCGACTCTCTGATGTCAATTAGTGTGGGTCAACTAACATGCTTGCCGTTCGATTGGGTATTTAAGCCTGGACCGCTAGGCCACAGTATGGCTATATCAATATCCTCCTTAATGTTTCCATCAAGAAAAACATTCTGCACATCCATTTGCCGTATCTCGTATTCTTAATACGCAGCTATGGCTAGCAAAATCCGAATAGATTTAAGCACTGCAACTAGTAAAAAAAATTCTCATAATCAATACCTTGTTTATGAGTATATCTTTTTGTAACCAGGCATACTTTAGAAGTATTAACTTCTCCATCTACTCCAAGCTTTCGCTTATAAACCCATTTACAGCCAATGGGTACAATACCTTGTGTTGGGTCTACCAAGGTCCATACCTTGTTTGAGTACATGGAATCCATTTCGGACTACATAGCTTC
Organism: Striga hermonthica; assembly: GCA_902706635.1. NCBI lineage: Eukaryota > Viridiplantae > Streptophyta > Magnoliopsida > Lamiales > Orobanchaceae > Striga > Striga hermonthica. Next base: position 32,830,107 of record CACSLK010034598.1, read on the forward strand.
TTGCCATTTATTTGAGTCAATGTCAAACATTGCCTCTTTATAGCTTATTGGATTCATTATCCAAAAGGAGTCCCTCTTCATTGTTCTTTAACGATAGATATAACCTTTAGGTGCCCTAGAAACCCTCATAAATTTTCGAAGAGATTGTGCCTCAAATGGTCCTGTCTCAACTAGCGTGTTATCCATGACAACTTTTAGGATAGTTTGTGGTTCTTGTTCTTTGTTAAGTTCTACAACCTCACCATTAAGAAAGAAACTCTTCTTCTAAGAAAACAGCATTCCTCGAAACAAATACCTTTTGCTCAGAGGGATCATAAAAATAGTATCCTATAGACTCTTTTGGATACCCCACAAATTTACATAAGATGGATCTCATATCCAACTTATCTCCCACTTGTTACTTCACGTAAGCAGCACAACCCCATACTTTCATATACTTGTATGAAGGTGTTTTTCCACGCCACATCTCATAAGATGTGTTAGGCACAGCTTTACTTGGCACTCTATTCAAAATATGTGCTTCTGTTTCTACGGCATAACCTCAGAATGAAAGAGGTAAAGTAGTAGAACTCATCATTGATCGGACCATGTCCAACAATATTCGATTTCTCCTTTCTGAAACTCCATTAAGTTGTGTAGTACCAAGAGAAGTCCACTATAAGAGAATCACATTCTCCTTTAGTTAATCGAGAAACTCAGTGGTTAAATACTCACCTCCTCGATCCAATCGAAGAGTCTTAATACTATGACCACTTTGTTTCTCCACCTCACCTCTAAATTCTTTGAACTTTTCAAAAACTTCAGATTTATACCTTAAAAGGTATACATAATCATACCTAGAATAATCATCGGTAAATGTTATGAAGTAGTGATAGTTCCCTCTTGCACTAACATTTAGTGGTCCACAAACATCTGTATGAATCTTATCCAACAGACCTTTAGCTCGCTCCACTTGTCCAACAAATGGTGATTTTGTCATTTTTCCTTTAAGACATGACTCACATGTAGGCAACTTATCCTCTCCCCTAAGGTCGAGTTTTGGTCCCAATTTGTGAATCATCTTTGAAAAAATATGACCTAATCTAGCATGCCGAAGTGCAAACAAACTATGATTATCTAATTTTATTTTATTTTGTTGAATAGTTAGGGTGGGAATTTGAGGTGTAACAGTGTATAAACTATTTGTTCAAATACCAAATTATAAAATATCGTTATCTTTGAAAATGGAACAACTTCCACTCTCAATAACAAACTTACACCATTATTCAAAGCTAGATAAACAATCCTTATAGCAAATGTAACAACTTTTGCTCCATTGCCCATCTTAAGGACTATTTTCTTAATGTCCAGCTTTCTACTTCTTGTCATCATTTGTAAATCATTGCAAATATGTGAGCCAGAGCCGGTATCTAATATCCAAGAAGCATTATTAATTGATAAGTTAATTTCAACAAAATAAACACCTAATCGCTTCAGGCTTGCATGATATTCTTGCAATTCCTCTTCTAGTGCCTTAATTTGTCACAATGGAAACACTCATTATCGACTAGAGAAATAACCTTTTTCTTTCCTTTTATCTATCACCTCGTCGTCTTTTGCCTTCTTGTTGGGCTTAGAGGAAACATTTTCCTTCCCTTGTTTTTTCTTACACATTAAAGCCTTTGATCTAGAATGGGATCCAACGACAGGTATCATCTTACTATCAGGATGAGAAAGAGAGGCTTTGTCAAGCACATAGTCTCTCTTTTCAGACTCAAGGACATTTTCATGTTTCTCAGCCAATCAATGAAAATTGGATCAGTCCATTTGTTTTGCTCATGAATATATGTAATTGGATTTTTAGCCATTTTTAGTAGAATGATCTACCAAAATAAACGAAGCAGAAAATAAGCAGACTATGGAAAATATATTCATTTAATATAAGGTATTTGATATTAAATGTCTCCCACTATTTTAATTAAACCCCATAAAATTTTGAATATCACATTTTCATAGTGGGCTTGAAGCCCAATAGAAATATTTCATATTCCAATTTTATGAGTACGCATGAAATATTTATATTGGTAGTCAACATTTTTGACAATTGTATCACTATACAACCTTCAAGTTTATTTTGCCTCACTTTTCTTATATATCCCAATTTTATGACCATGTATAGTACTAAGTGTCAAATTAAACCATCAAACATTCGTGATAATGGCTCATCAGAGTGTCCCACGACTCGTGGCCAACACAAAGACGAATCCATCCCACGAGCATCTCAATGCTTAGTAGAGATCACAGCTTTCGCCACAAAACCACCCCACGACTCATGGTCAGTGACTAACTACCGTAGCATCGTCATATCATCTACTGTTGATGGAAGGCATGGATTAATAGGTCCAAACTTATTTTTATCCATTATAATTTGATATGAAAATAAACGAATTAAATTCCTTTGGGGTTTTTAAGATCTCATCATTTGTTGCTTGTGTTTATTTAATATAACATTCATCACATGAAATGCTAGAAAAATAACCATACATGCATCATATGCAAAAAGCAATGGAATCATCACGACCAAACCTATGCGTCCCATTCGAGCAAAAAATGGGTCCATGCCTATATACGGGATAAAATAAATAAAACTGATTCTATTACATTTTATTTTATCAACTCGTACAAGCACAGTCCTTCAAAATATATTCTATTACAACTTGCAAAAATTACCCACACAAGTGTGGGTCTTTTGCATCGAACGACCTCCAATCAGAATTAGAAAACCTCACAATCTAATCTAATCTCAATGCAATAATTTAAAATTATTACAAATAGTAGAATAAGAGACTCGCAGGACTCGATAAATTACAAAAATTCAATCACATTGAATAAAAGGCTCATGATTATCCCTAAATAAATATGCTAGAAACATTCATCAGATGAATTAAAAGTATATATATTTACCAAATTATTGTGTGTTAATTTAATTTTGGGATTAAATAGATTTAACTATTCATAATAGTTTATCTAATTAATTTAGATTTAACTTTTAAATCTAAACTTAATTAATATATGATACAAATGAGGCATACATTATACATACATCCGCTAATTAGCATCATTCATGCAATATGCATTAATTAAGATGAGGTGGTAACAACCCCCACCCATCATTTATTATATAATTTAAGTGCAAATCTCATTTGCTAATAAAACTAAATGTGAACGTGAATCAAATTCTCACTATGTATTTATTATTATTTATTAAGTAACATGTGGGGTGTCTAACACACCTCTACTAAAAAATGCTCCTACCTCTCTCTTCTCTCTCTCTCTAAAACCCTCTCCCCTCTTCCTCTTCCATCTCTCCTCCCCTCCTTATCTCCGGTCATCCCTCCCAACTAAATCTCGCTGGCGCTTGTCAGCCGACGGCGAGCCGCCCGTCAGTGGGGCCGGCCCCGCCTTTCTCTCTGTTTTTCTCTCCCCATTTTCTCATCACCACCTCATGGACGCATTTTTGAGCTCCGAGAGTCCCTCCTCAGTGCCCTCTTCTGGCCTCCAGAAGCCACCCTCCGACGACCTCCACACCAGACTATATTCCTGGTTCACCAACCTTAAGAAAGCCTTCAGATCCATTCTACAATCGTCCGACTGGCGTCATCCTCGAGTGGGCGTTCAGCCGCCTCATGGTGGGCCCAGCCATGGAGCTACCCTGTCAAACGCCGGCCTGCCAGTTCCAGTTACTCCACCGCTGCTCGTGGGTGGTTTCGCTCCAGATAGCTCGGTCCCAGTCACCGTATCTGATGCTCCGGCCAGTCAGACCGCCGGAAATCAACTCCCTTGGCCGGAGCAATTCGGTTCATTACCCGCGAGAACCACTCCCTTGGCGAATGTCACAGATCTTCTCACGGTTTCAGATGCAATTTTTCACCAACCAAACCCTATCCATTTGGCACGCAAATTCCCCTCAACTCAACTCCAGATGGGCCAACAATTTGGCCCAAAGCCTAGGCCCAACTCAGACTTTTCTAACTTGACTAATGACTTCCCCTCATCTAATCCCCAGGTGGGCCAACAATTTTTGAGGCCCAACCCAGACTTTTCTCCTCTCCTCTGTGCCCCCCCTCCCTCCTGGCCCAATCTGCCTCAATTCCCAATTCACCTTACCAGTTGACTGGGCCCAATTTCCCAACAGGCCCTCACCCCCTCTTTAGACCCAACTCGCAGCAGGTGAACCAATCATTACACCCCCCCCCCTCTGGCAAACCATCTCACGGCAGACACCAATTTTTCACGGACGGACAGCACCCCACCCTCTAGCTCCAACTCCGGCACCGGCACCGACCAACCTCCGATAGACAACATTCTCTCGGGCGGAACACCTCCCCCCCTTGTCGACCCACTTACCACCTCGCCGGAAAAAAACGGGGCGGGCCTATCTATTCTCACCGAGGCCGGACACCCCATTGGCGGCACAACCTCGCTGCCTTCGGCGGGAATACTAGGTTGTTGGGTTCTGTTAGGAACGTCAAACAACATGCACAGTATTGAACTTTATAAAAATAAATCCTAACGCAGTGGAATTTATAGTTAGGATATGGACGTTTACCTTTTAAAATTTTTGCCGACTCTGAGACGATGTAGAGTACCGTTGGTGAAGTTCGTCTGATCACCACAACCTAATGGGCGGATAGGTTTGGCCTTTAGTTGATTCTAATCAACTCGTCAAACGGGTCACGAACGGATGGTGCACGGGTCTCGGTCGTCGGGTGGCAGCGGGCGATCGTGCGCGTCGGGCGCGGATAGCGTGCGCGGACTGCTGGTCGTGACGTGCGGA
>CACSLK010034598.1:32842696-32853524 GCA_902706635.1 Striga hermonthica
ACACACCTCCACTAAACATCATTATATATATATATATATATATATATATTTAGTATTCAAACGCAACATCATGGTTGGACTTGCAAGTCGGATTTGCAAAGTCTGTTTGCTAAATATTAAAAGCAAACAACTACAAATATGTTGTCTCTACAACAATGTTGGTATAAAAATCGCCTCATAATCCGGATCGACGACACGTTTGCAATGCGAAGAAGAAGACGAAGAAACTGAAGTAAGAGAGAGAGAATCTCGGATAAACGAACAAGCCGACTTCGATAAAGAAACCAACGTTAACTAAGCCATAGCCGCATGAAACCGACGTCCGCCGCAAACCGCATTAAATGTCGTCCATCAAATGCCTCAACCCACGTGAAGGCATCATTGCGGAGGGATCCACCAGCTGAAAAAGTTGCACCTATGCTGTCACATTGCATTAAATGTCGTTGAATCTTCTCAAAAGGCGGGCCGACAGTTACTATAAATAGCTGAATTAAACTCGATACGAGGATCCTTTCCGTCACATAAATTCTGCATTAAAAACCTCGGCCCTTGTTCAAAAACTGACTTGTTGTACGATAAAAAGCTCGACTTTACGTCTGAAATACCGACTTGTAACTGTTATCAAGAACACCTTATTTTATTAATAAAAACTGCCTTAATATTGCCTTAATCCATGATATTATACATAAAAATAGTTGATCAAATCCGTTTATCAAGAGTTTGGCGCTAGAGGAAGGGCCTCATAAGAAACGTTGAGGTCAATCTTTGAATCCAGCACTCTTTAGAAAAGAAGAACCAAGTTCGTCACTAAAAACTCGAATGCAGAACCATGGCACAATCAGGACAAGATGATCAAGTGTCAAGGGGAGGGGCCAAACATGGCCCATCCACCGGTAGAGCCAACGCGATAGCAATACCGGACCTCGCTACGCTCATGCAAAACCCGGAATCCACAAAGGGGTTCTCGGCGTTATTGGCGCAGGCCATGCCGGGAACTTCGAGAGTCATGCCAGGACAATCTCTCGCGCCCATTACTCTAGGAAGGCCCGGGGCACAACCGTTGCAAGGGGGTGTGAACAAACAAACTCGATCCCATGCGACATCTCAGCCCCGAGACGACAACACTCGCCGACCACCTGCTCAAACGGCGAACCCTCAGAAAGATAATTTGCAGGAGATGACGATGGAGAGTCAGTCATGACGCGTCAGGAGAGAAACCGCCATCGCTAGGCCTTTATTTTGGCCGCCGGGAAACTCTGCCGACCTCCGACTTCAAATACAGAGAGGCCGGTCACCTAGACGAGACAACCTCGAAGTAGAGGCTCTGAGAAGAAGGGTCGTCGAGCTTGAAACCTTACAAGCCATTAGGGCAAGATCGCCGCCCCACCCGCGCACTCAGGAGCCCGGCCACGTGTACGTAGAGTTAGACTCGCCACTGGCGCCAGAGTTGACCCTAGAACCACAACCTCGAAAAATCAAAGTTTCACAAATCGGCCTATACGACGGTATGTCGGACCCCAACGCTCACCTCGGCCACTACATTTCATGGATGGACCTGCATGGGGCCACAGACGCTCTCAGGTGTCGCATGTTTTCTCTAACTCTGGGACCTAAAGCCCAGAAATGGTATTACTCGCTGCCAGCTCAGTCTATCCGACGTTGGGGCCAACTCAGATCGGGCTTTCGCTCTCACTTCATCGGAGCGCAGGTTTGCCTGATCCCCAAAGAGTCAATAACTAACATCGTCCAAAAAGACGATGAAAGCTTAAAGGAATATGTCGCGCGCTTCAATGAGCGCGTACAGAACATGGGGCCATGCCACCCCGAGACTCTCCTTGTGAGCGCCATCTCAGGGCTGAAGCCATCGATGTTCAGGTGGGCGCTTTGCCAAAACAAACCCAGCACGTTCCAAGAATTCCTGGTCCGAGCTCCAAAACCACGTGATCACCGAGGAAAGCATGTCGGTACCCGACCTTGCGTTCACCTCCCAAGGACAGAAACTGACGTCCGAGAAGAAAAAGAAGAAAAAGTCTTTCGGCAACCCATCCAAGAAGATGACCTCCACAGACCCGAGGTGGGGAGACCTGAACGACCCCGAGGTGCGGGCCGCTCGGAAACAGTACCGAGAAGATTTGCCCACGGGGTATCGCTCCATCTACTCGGTAGGAGCCGCCACAGTTTACGAGGAGATAAAGGGCAAGTGAATCATTCTCGATGCCCGACCTTTAAAAAATCCAGAAAATCAACTGGACAAGGCAAGATACTGCGTCTACCATCGGTCGCCTGGTCATAATACCGATGAATGCTTGAGCCTGTTTTCGGCCCTTGATGAAACTGATCGGTAACCCGCAAGTGAAAAAGTTCACCAAAGCTGGAGAAGCCAAGGGAAGGAGAAGGCCACTCGAAATTCCCGATGATAATGAGGAAGAGGAAGGAGGACCTAACGTCAAAAGGCTCCGGATGCAAGGGGACAAAGAAATCTTCACGTTCGGGCTGACGGACACCAACTCACCCTGAGACCGACTTGGGAAGAGGGGCCGAGAAGCCAAGCCCCCACACCGACGTATCCCATCGTCGCTCACGCCAAGGTGGTCGGGTCCTATTCCCCGAGTCAACACCAATCGAGACGAACCAACCTCCTCAAGGAGGCAGGTCAAGGCTTATGCGCGAAGAGCCTACAACTCGGGTAAACAAGTGATGACTTCCGACCTCAGGGAGACCACTAACTCACGTACTTGCACCATCACATTCACGCAGGAGGACGCGAGTCTGTTCGACCACCCACACTCGGACGCACTCATCATCACAACCCCTATCTGCGGCATCCCGGTCCACCGAATCATGGTGGATACCGGGGCGTATACGAGCATACTCATGCTTAAAGCATTCAATAAGCTCGAGATAGACCCATCCGAGGTCCGTCCGTGCAATGACCGGGTCCACGGCTTCAACGGGAGCGTGACACTTCCATTAGGGGATATCACCCTGCCAATCCGGTTCGGAGGACATTGAAATACTTCCAAAGTTTTCATGGATACCTTCAAGGTGATGGACTTAGACAACGAATACAACGCTATCATTGGGAGAACGGCGCTATACAAACTCTGATCTGTCGTCACCATTTTCCATTACGCCATAAAATTCCCCACGGCGGACGGGGAAGGAACCCACTATGGAGAGCAGAGAGAGGCTAGGGCGCTGTTCCTGGAAATCCCCTCACGAGAAATCCACATGATAGAAGGAGCCAACGTCGGGACTGGGGGAAACCAAAATCCCCTAACGCTCGAACAACTGTCGACGTCGGATGAAGAAGACAAGACACGAGATTGGGGAAGGCAACCTGGGAAAGAATCGGAAAAAGAGGACGACGTCCTCGACCCCCGAGACTAGTTTAAGGAGAAGAAGGGAGAAAATCGAGCTGAGCCATCTGAAGAGGTGGAGGTCATTATCTTCGACGAACCGACGTGCAACAAACAACTCCGTATTGGGGCACACCTACCAGAGCCATTCCGAACGAGCTGATCCAGTTCCTCTGCGCTAACGTCGACGTCTTCGCCTGGAAGCATGAGGACATGAAGGGGATCGACCCAGCCGTCGCCTGTCACCGACTTAACATTGATATGACTATCAAGTCGGTCATTCAGAAGAGATGAAAGCTCAGTCCAGATCAACAGCAGGCCCTCGAGGAAGAAGTGAACAAGCTCGTCGACAACAAGTTTGTCAAAGAAACCAAGTACCCGACATGGGTGTCCAACCCGGTCTTGGTAAAGAAGGGCAATGGTTCGTGGCACCTTTGCATAGATTTTTTTGACCTCAATAAGGCGTGCCCCAAAGGCAGTTACCCGCTACCACATATTAACTACATGGTGGACGCAACCTCGGGCCATGAACTCATGACTTTCATGGACGCATATTCAGGCTACAACCAAATCCCAATGGATCCCGAGGAGGCTGAGTACACCTCATTCTACTCGGCATGGGGCTTGTATTGCTACACTATGATGTCGTTCGGGTTGAAGAACGCGAGGGCCACGTACCAGAGGTTGGTAAACAAAATGTTTCTAGTCTGATAGGACAAATGATGGAAGTTTATGTAGACAACATGCTTGTAAAGTCGATAACGCAAGCGATCATGTAACCCATTTAAATGAAATGATTAAGATCTTGCGCGATTACTCGATGGTGTTAATGTTAGAGTAGTATACCTGGCGTTCCAATCAGATTGGACGTATTCTACTTGAAAATACAATCTATTGGAATTATATTAATTAAAAGGCATTACTTTATTTTAAGAGTAAGCATTTATCATATAATTGCACTTAAGATAAAATCCCTAGATCACTTATGGTTATAAGATATGGTTGCGCATAGAGATGGTAATCATGGAACATATCTTGAAAGCCGTGATCTTAAATAAAGTTCCAATTCGATGGATGTTTCGAGATGGGATATCGAATAATCCATAAAAGAATTGCACATAGTATGTATGCTTGTTGGACAAGAATGTTGCATTCCATCAACATTAGCGTGGGACGCAAGTACATATATGTGAGTGCTTGTTAGAGAACAAGTTCACTGAACATGACCGTATGAAAATACTTAATGAAAGATTTGTCTTGTCGAATAAGTATTTTCATGTTACAATAGTACATGATTGGTCCTTAGACTTGAGGCACAATAGTAACTTTGTGCATATTATATTCTACTTTGATTTATCCTTTTGGTTGCTAGCACAATCGTATAAAGGGATATTTTGGGTATTATGTTAATATTTATGGAAGTTTGTTAGTGGCCAACAAAGGATTCGACACTTATGAAGATAAGTGAATTTCCTATGTGTTTCATGATTAGTAATTCAAAGTCCTTGGCCAAGGCGGGATGAATAGAGATTCATAAACGAATTACTAAACATGAAATAGAATCATAGTTATTAAATCAATTTGGGTTTCGACTAAAATCATACCCAAGATTTAATCGGGAAATTGGATGTCGAAAGGATTTTACATGTATGTAATTGTAATTGAAATAGGTTTACTCGCTATTCACTTAATACTAGATTCATGCTACTTGCTAGGTGTTCCCATGATATGTGGGTTCATGAATTAAAGGATTAATTCATGAATAAGAGTTAATAAAGATTAACTCAAATTACAAAGAGTTGTAAACCCACTACTAGTATTAATTGTGAACCTAAAAGGTCACACCAATTTTTGAATGAAGGTAAAATTTAAATAGTAATTCTAAAGAGTTAATATTAATTGATTAATCTAATTTGATTAGATATCAATTTATGGAATATATTAAATTAATCAATTGGATTGATTAATTGAATTTTTGATATTAATTTAGTAATTAATGGAATTACTAATTAATAGTTGAAATTTAAAATTGGATTTTAAATTTCAAATCCAAATAATAATTATGATTATTAAATAAGGAAATTGGAAGAAATGATTAAAATAATAAAGTCTTGAAAAATGTTTTCAAGAATTATTATTTTAATGTTTTATTATTTTATCTTTAATATAATTAAAGATTAAAATAATTAAGGATTATAATAAATTGTGGTTAAGAGAGGTTGAGAACCACTCCACATTGTTTATTATATAAAAGTCAATAGTTAGTAAATCATATTTAAATAAAATCTGATTTTATTTAAATATTTCTAAATATTGATTATGTTATACTAAAAAGTTTAGTATAAATATGTGTAAAGAGTTTACATAAAATTTGCTAAGTCATTTTTCCAAAATTCTTCCAAGAGAGAAACACATTCAAAGAGTTGAGTGTAATATCAAGAAAAGTTCTTGAAATATTTCCTTATAAAATATATATATTCTATACTATTGAAAAACCGAGAAGTTTCTACTAGCGAAGAAGCTATCGTCGGAACCCGATTTCGAAAGGTGGATACGTTTAGAGGGAAGACACGTGGATTCCTAAAGCGAGTAACCACAAGCACAAGAAGTGAAGTGACGTTACCAGTCCGGAAACCGATTTCCTCATTCCATCTACGATTTTGAAGGAGTTCAAGTTTAACGGTAAATATTGTATTTACTATCAAACAAATCAAAATTTGTATTATTACATGTTTTTAAAATTGACGATCTGTTAATTCGCCATATGTATGTACGAGATATGTATTTAATTGTTAAATACATGTTTTAAAAATTTTTAAATTCCGCTGCATATAGCTCGTACGGTACAGGCGAACCCAACAGTTAAACCCAAAAAAATGCACCTTTGGGGTGAAGTCGGGAAAATTCCTTGGGTACATGGTCAGTCAAAGGGGGATAGAAGCAAATCCCACCAAAATTAAAGTCATCCTCGACTTAAGACCTCCCACCTCAGTAAAAGGGGTGCAAGGGCTGACTGGGAGGTTAGCCGCTCTCAATCAGTTCATATCGAAATCAACCGACCGCTGTAAGACATTCTTCGATGCAATAAAGATGGGGAAAAAGTTCAAATGGACCGACGAGTGTCAGAAGGCCTTAGACAACATCAAGCTAACGCTAACTCAATCTCCCGTCTTACAAAAACTGAAGCCCGACGAGATGTTGTATTTGTACCTCGGGGTTAGCACGTCGGCGGTCAGCGCCATCCTCATAAGGGAAGAAGAGTCTCAACAACACCCAATCTATTATGTAAGTAAGGCACTGCATGACGCGGAACTCAAGTACCCACCGATGGAGAAGTTATTATACGCCCTCATCATTGCAGCTCGGAAGCTACGCCCCTATTTCCAGAACATTCAGTTACCGTGTTAACAACTTATCTATTGCGACAAATCTTACACAGACCCGATACCTCGGGACGCATGGTCAAGTGGGTCGTCGATCAAGGGCAGCTTGACTTTCACTATAAGCCCTGAATGGCAATAAAGGGGCAAGTCCTATTTGATTTCATTGCCGAGTTCATGTCGGCCGTTCAGGAAGTCGTGGATGAAAGACCCTGGGTCATGTACGTCGACGGATCATCGACCACAAACCGAGTTGGATGAGGGGTGGTGTTGATTGACCCCGAACAAATGGTGTACTGTCACTCGGTCCAATTTCTGTTCTCAGCCACCAATAACGAGGCCGAGTACAAAGCTCTCTTATTTGGACTGAGCCTCACCCAGCCGATGAACCTAACCCACCTCAACGTTTACTCGGACTCCCATCTTCTGGTTAACCAAGTCCTCGGTGTTTATGAGGTGAAGGAGCCCCGGTTAGTACCTTACCTATCGTGGGCCAAACAACAGTTAGCCAGGTTCCAAGCTAAGATCGAACACATTCCCAGGACGTCAAACGTACAAGCTGACACCGTGTCTCACCTCGCCTCGAGCGCGAGAATAGAGGACGTGGAATATGTTCAAGTCAGGCAGCAGGATATACCGTCTACTTCAGTCATCCAATCAACTAGGTCGGAGTAGACACGTGTAACAAGGTACCGACTTGGATAGATCCTATCGTCGCAGACTTAAAGTCTGGATGTTACCCCAAGACCCTGGAGAGGCGCGGTCACTATGCACGCGGGCCGCCTGATTCACGCTCGACTAAGGAACTATCTATAAACGAGAATACTCGGTCCTACTTTTAAAATGTTTATCGGAACAATAGTCGTTGTTCGTGCTACAAGAAATTCACGATGGCATCTGCGGAAGTCACTCCGGGGGTCAAGCCCTTGCCTATAAAATACTCCGACGAGGGTACTACTGGCCAACGTTAAGGAGGGACGCTGCCGACTGGGTGAGGAGGTGCAACAAGTGTCAAATATTCGTGCCCAACAGAAACCTCGTACTGGAGTCGCTTAAATCGATCGTAAGCCCTTGGCCCTTCGCCAAATGGGGTATCGACCTGATCGGACCTCTGCCAACCGCGAAGGGAGGGGTAAAGTTCATCGTTGTCGCGGTAGACTACTTCACCAAATGGGCCGAGGCAGAATCGCTGACAACCATCACCGAGCAAAAAATGATTGACTTTCTCTGGAAGTCGGTAATATGCCGCTTCGGTTTGCCCAACTCGATCATCACCGATAACGAGAGACAATTCGAAGGAAAAGAATGGAAGAGTTCTGCACATCACACAGTATTAAACACTACTTCTCGACCCCATATCAGCCCCAGTCCAACGGTCAGGTCGAGGCGGTGAATAAGCTAATAAAGAACGACCTCAAACTACGACTTGAGGCCGCTAAAAGGGCTTGGCCCGAGGAGCTGTCGGGCGTGCTATGGGCATATCGAACGACTCCGAGGTCATCAACAGGGGAGACGCCTTTCTCCTTGGCCTACAGATCAAAGGCCATGGTTCCCGTAGAACTGGGCTCGCTCACTTACCGAGTGCAAAACTTTGAGGATGACTAAAATGAGAAAAACCTGCGGATGAACCTCGACCTGTTTGATGAGCTGCGTACGCAAGTCGAGATCTAGAATGTCGCTTACAAACAAAGGAGCGAGCGATATGTCAATACCAAACTCAAGCCCAGAACATACCGAGTTGGCGACTTGGTTCTGAAGAGAGTAACTGGGGCCGACCCTAGTCCCCTCAGACTCAAGTGGGAGGGACCTTAAGATAAATACTCCCACATGGGGCCTACCGACTAGAGGACCTAGACGGCACACCCCAGCGATATCCGTGGAATGCCTTGTACCTCAAGAAATACTATCAGTAACCACTAGTCGGCCTACGAGCCGACGTTCTACAAAAATCAGCCTTCGTGCCACTAGTCGGCCTCCGCGCCGACGTTCTGCAAAAACTGGCCTCCATGCCACTAGTCGGCCTCTGCACCGACATTCTGCAAAAACCAGCCTCCGTGCCACTAGTCGGCCTCCACGCCGACGTTCTGCAAAAATCGGCCTCCGTGCCACTAGTCGGCCTCCGCGCCAACGTTCTGCAAAAAACAGCCTCCATGACACTAGTTGACCTCCGCGCCGACGTTCTGCAAAAACCGAACTCCGTGCCACTAGTCGGCCTCCGCGCCGACGTTCTGCAAAAATCAGCCTCTGTGCCACTAGTCGGCCTCCGCACCAACGTTCTGCAAAAACTGGCCTCCGTGTGACTAGTCGGCCTCCGCACCGACGTTCTGCAAAAACCGGCCTCCATGCCACTAGTCGGCCTCCGCACCGACATTCTGCAAAAACCAGCCTCCGAACCACTAGTCGGCCTCCGCACCAACGTTCTGCAAAAACCGGCCACCGTGCCACTAGTCGGCCACCGCGCCACTAGTCGGATTTGTTAAAGGGCCTCCCCGGGCAAAGCAACGAATTTCGAAATGATTCAATTGCTGCAAGTTAACCATACGAGGTGAAAACACTTGGCAAAAATTCTTACTCGAAAACCTCTACACTTGTCGAGATGAGTGCTTAGAAAGTTTTTGTACATAGAAAATTTTTGACCCAAAGTACACAACATTATAAATAACTTCTTGTGAAATTATATGTAACACCCCGAGTTTTATTGACATAGGAAAATACTAGCTTTTAATGTTATGCTAGCCTTTGTTAATGAATAATCATGTCATGTTCAAGTTCAGGTTAATCAGCTAGTTATATTCCAAGTTCGACTATTAGTCGATATATTATTCGGTTTAATTATTTCAGTAACCGGATAAGTTTCCAGATTTAATTCTGATTCTTTTCTTTTATTAATGAGTTCAGAATTAATAAGTTAAGTTGATGAATTATTCGAAATATCAATATTCGGATTAATCGTCCAAGTCAGGAATATCAGAAATTATTTTCGAAGTCACGTTTACGTTCGGAATAATTTCGGTAATAAAGTGTCATGCTTAGTTAATTAATTAAGCATATAGATGGTGATTAATTACTAATTAGTCATGCTTAGAAATATAATTGCCGTGGGCAATTAAAGCAATTTTGTTCCAAAATTTTAAGATATGCCGTGAGCATTTGAACATTGAACAAAGGATATTTGTCTCCATTTTTATTAAGTATGAGGTGTCATTTTACTAGACATTAGGAGATGACTAAGCCATATTAGGGATGACTAAGCTAGGATGTTGTGCAATTAAACCTTAGGGCACGGCATTTGGAAGCTAGTCATTGGCCAAATATTATTTTCCCGCCTTTTCATGCTACTTTCGGTCATCATATTTAAGGGAAGAGTTGGGATAAAATTTTCCTCATGTTCAGCCTATATATTCATCCATAAGTTAAGTTAGTAGTGAGGAGAGTTGAGGGATTTTAGAATAAGCTACATGGAGAAGCTCACGTACATGCACGGAGGCACCACAACCGAGTTATCTCGAGCGTCGTTCGCGATCAGCCCAGCGTTCAAGGAGGTAACTTCATTTTTATCATATTTCCAAGCTAATATTATCAATTTAGGTGTAGCATGTTCAGCTCATAACCTTCGGTTTATGGAAAGTTAAGTTAAGTTCGGTTTTATGCCTCTTAAGCCGTGAACAAGTTATGTTCGGAATTATTCCGAGACCCTCGAGAAATTTTGATGTATTTGGTTGTTATATGTTGATTTATGTTCAGTCAAGTCGAGTTACTCGAGGGAAGTCATTATTTTATCGAGGGATTGGCCAAGGCAGTCGGGCGGCGCACGTAGCGCACGCCACGGGCCATCTCATGCCATGTCATGTTAGCTTTTATTGTTGTCATGTTTGTTCGAGCAGCTCATGGATAATTGATCATTTTAAATCATTTTATAGTCAGTTAAGTCAAGTTGATCGGAGAAATTTCACGTTCGGTCAAGAAGCGGCTTAATGTCGTAGGCGGCGCACGGTGCGCACGCCACGACCACTTTAGCATGATAAGTAAAATTCATGATTTTGAGTATTTTCGGCAAATTTGATCATGTCAAGTTATTTCATGTTATTT
>CACSLK010034598.1:32906655-32919006 GCA_902706635.1 Striga hermonthica
ATTAGGCTCATGGAAGAGAAGAGAACAATCCCACATCTTTTGGGAGTCGTCCGCCCATTTCTCTCTCTCTTCCAAGGAGTAGTTCTATTTCTTGTGCTCCACTGATACAAGATCTAGAAAGCTATTTGAGAATAAAGTGGAAGATCTTAAGGTATATAGAGATTCCGATCATACATCCAAACCGGAGACCAAAACCAGCAAGTACCACGACGACCAGGACGACGAGACGGAGAGATCGCCGTCGAGATCGCCGTCGGAAGCCGCCGCACGCGCCCGCACGCGCCACCAGAAGGTAGCAACTGCTGGGACTTGCACCAGCGCGTGAGAGAGCGTGAGAAGTCCGATTTCCGATCGGTCAACGCCGTTGACTTCGCCGTGATGTCAGCTTTCCGGATTGGTCAAGTTTGTTCGATTCCGAGAAGATTTGATTTGCGATAAACTGTCCGGGCCAGCCAGATCTACATAAATTTTAAGCAGTAAGTTTTTTTCATCAAACCTTTAGATCCGCTGCGCATAGGTTTATGTTGAATGTTTGTCCGTGATTTGTGCATATCGAGATCCTCGTGGGTTCCAACAGGTGTGAGCTCTCTTTCCAAACCCTCCAACATCTCAAGATCTTCCCAATCTAACTCATCCAATGGTGGGTAAGACATTATTTTATTTTATTTTTTTTGACTCTTCGAATAAATTCGAACAAAACCGAAATAATATATATATATATATATATATATATATATATATGTATATTATTTTTTTAAGACTCTAGGAAAAATTAACAAAAGACTAACAAGATGACACTTTTCTTTTTTTTTTAAGACTCAAATTTCGAAAATTATAGGGAAAATTCGAAAAAATTCGAACCCCCAACAAAAAAAGAACAAAAATCGAACCGAAAAAAGAAGAGAAATTCGGCCCCACAGCAAAAGGCAAACCGAAAAAAAAAGATAGAATAGACAAAAATTCGATCAGCACCTCTCAATGAAAGCACCAATGATGACGGATCGGATTTTTGTCTATACTCGGGTTGTGAATAATCGCGCACTCAGGGCCTTCGATTACTCACGATAGGTGTATCTAACAGATGCACTCAGGGCCTTCTCCTAGATACCGTGACTTCAAGACGCACTAATGGCCTTCTCTCCGACACTGTATGTAAACACGCACTAATGGCCTTGTTTAATCACACGTAAGAACAACAAGTTCCCCCTTCGAGATTCACTCATCAATTCAATACTCAACATCATACTTATTAATGAAGGGGTACATGGGTATTTATAGATGCTAATTACCTCTAGTGCTAATCTTACTAGGAAACTAATAAAACAATTAAATATTAAATCCTAAGGTAAGTAAATATCCTACTACCATAAAATCCTAAATCTACTAGATCTCCTAATTACTTGTCTTGCACTCCAAACAATTCCAAGTCACGCCCAAGTACTTCGTCGCCTTCCTTCTCGCGCGTCGCACGCGTCTCGCATTCTTACTCCTCGCGCGCCTCATCCATGTTGCACGCGCGCGCCCCGTCCCTGCTGTCTGCCCCTTGCGCGTGCGTCTCCTTGCGTGCGTCGCCTAATCCTGCCCCGCCTAGGATACCCACGCCTGCGCTGCACTCGTGCGCTATCGCGCACCCCTCGTCGCTGCTGCCATCCTCTCGCGCGTACGTGCCACCGCCTGGTACTCCCTTGCCTACGCGGTCGCGGTCCGCTCCTGCCAGCGCATCGCCCATCTCGCCTAAGCCTACACGGCTTAGGCCTTCGCCCGCATATGTCCACTCGCTGCTGCCTGTGAGCCCCGCGCCATTGTCGGCTTCCTCGCACGCGTGCGCTGCCGCCTTTCCTAGGCCCCCTAGGCCTAGGTCTTCATCCGCGTGTGCTCCTTTCACGCACTCCGTGTTCCCCATCACTTTGCCGCCAAACGCCAACGCGTCCCAATCAACCTCCGTGGCCTGATCCTCTACTTCGCACGTCTCGCCCACGCCAATGCTCCGATCGCCTACTCCGCACACGCGTGCACCCATCGTCGTGTGTTCTTCCTTACCACGCGCATCATGGCACGATGTGTGCCATACGCCCGATGGCCATGAATCCCAACCTTCCAACCCAATACAATCTCCAGCTCGCCATATCCAACCATCCTTCATCCTTTGCTTACCTCGCCTTTTAGCCTCCATCTTCCAAGCTCGTCTCTTCCTTGCACAAGGCTTGCACCAACACTTCCCTTCCTTAGCCTTTGCCTTGCATTTTCTTCGCGCTTGCTTGGCCTTAGACTTCACCTTTAACTTCGGACCACATCCTTTTGGCCAATCTCGTACACATGATGGCCGGTATATCGGACTTGTAGGCTCCTCTAGCATGTTCTCCAACGATATGTTGAGATCGTCACCATTCTCATCCTTCGACTCTCTTGGGTTGATGACCACTTCCGTATCAGTGTGCTGGGACGCGCGCGTGGAGCACAGGTGAGGCGCGCGATGCCTCGCTCGCCAAGAAGTAAGAAAGCCCGAAGGGCGGCGCGCGCGACAAGCGCGGTTGGGCTTAGGGGCGGCCGAACTTGGAGTGCAAGAAAAGAAACTTGGAGATCAAGTCTATTAGCTTAATTAGGACTTTAGTATATTTAGTTTCCTTATTGCATTAGAAGATGTTAGGAGATATTTTATAGCTTTTAATTATAGAATTAGGAGATCTAGATCTATTAGGCTTAGATTTATTTTATGCATCTATAAATACCCATGTACCTCTTCATAATTAAACAGGTTGAGTCTTGAGAATTGATGAGTGAATCAAAGGGGGAACTTAGTGTTCTTACGTGTGTTTAAACAAGGCCATCAGTGCGTGTTTACATACAGTGTCGGATAGAGGCCATTAGTGCATCTTGAAGTCACGGTGTCTAAGAGAAGGCCATAGTGCGTCTGTTAGTCACATCTATCGTGTGTAGTCGAAGGCCCTGAGTGCGCGATTACTCACACCAAATATACAACAACCGCGAGCACACTCTCGATCACTCATCACTGCGCCCAGCCGTGCCCCGACCGTGCCAGTGAGCAGCCCGGGGCCCGTCCCAAGCCTTCTTTATATTTTTCCCGAACTCTTGTGTGTGCCTGTGACCCGTTTGACTTTGTTTTGCATGATAAGTCCATGTGTGGTGTTTATATGCATTTTTGGTCAAGTCTAAGTGTTAGGTCCGAATGTTCCAATGTTCACAGAACTTCACGAACTACTTGGTTGAATCAAGTTCGACCAATATAAGCTTGTGTTTGTTCTCTAAGGTCAAATAGGTGTTGATCTTAGCATATTAATAGTTGTAGGTGTTTGACGAGCCGTGCTCGCTGCCTACTCCTGATTGTGTGCCATTTTCCTTTGTTGTACCAGGTGGGTCTTATTTAAATTGTCTATGACATGAATGATGAATGTTTATACTTGTGAGTATGATCTATGCATGAACATGAAATATGTAGCCTATCGATGTTAGCTGTTACGGTCGTCGGTACGGTTGTCCCCGTCGATGTATTACGGTTGCCCTTGTGTAACACCCCACTTTGATTCTAAAGAAATTCCGGACTTTCTAAAAATCAGAATAAATTTTTCGAATCCATTTTCGAAATCAAGGGCATTAACCAACACATCTTTACTTAGTCCAAGTCATATCTGGACCCACAGGGATTTATAAACCCGATGTTTACAAGGTTTTCATTAACCTAAATCACATCTCGACATAATATCCAACATGAACAATTGTAACTTCATAAATCAAACACCATGATTATTCAAGTTTCGAAAAAGCGTTTTCAAAAATATTCCCGAACATCAAAACATGACATAGTTCGAAAATAGTTTTCACATGTCCAAATCATAGGAAGGTTCATAACAACCAGATTATTTCAGCAGAAGCAAAATGAAACAATAAATAGACCACCACTCGCCCTTCGTCCCGTCACCCAGCCACTGCTTAACCTGCATCGGTAAAGAGCAGGTGGGGATGAGCACTAGATGAAAAGCGTGCTCACCACTATGCACATAAATAATACATGTAAAGATGGTATGGTCGCAGTATGAATATAAATCAATCATCATCATGTCTCATCTCCTAATCACAATAATAACTCACTCATGTGCACGTCTATCATTAGCCGCGGAAAGGGGATGCATAAACCCTAACGACGGGAGTGCGTGCCACTGTAACGGACACGGCCTTTCATTAGGTCTTAAGGAGATTTGCCTCGCAAAGGCAACCGTACCGTAACTCGACGGGGACAACCGTACCGACGGCCGTAACAGCTCACATCAGTAGGCTACATGGTTCACATGCATACATTGATCATACCAACAAAACATTAACAACACGTATGGCATAGACAATTTTATAAGTAAACCCACCTGGATAGCTCGGTAGAAAATTGCACACAAGAGCAAGTATGTAGGATGAGGCTCAACTCCTCAAACACCTACATTTAAGCGAGATAATTTATCAATAATTTATCTCACTGCTCAAATTTAATATAAAACCCATACTTAATAAAAATTAAGTCTTAAGGGTTTTAATTGGATTTTTCGTGGAATTAGAACTCTCTCATTTTTAAAAATGGGACTCGGAGAATTAAATTGGAATCTTGGAACTTAAAATAATTTTTTTCCAAATTTTTCTCATTTGAAAAATAATTTTTAGAATTGAAATCGGTATTAAAAACAGGCGTCCAGAATACAAAAGGCTTAAAAAAATCAACTGGGTTAAAATCTGCCCAGGTATTGGGCCCAGCGCACAATATTGGGCCGCTGGAAGCAAGGGCCCAAAGACTTGGCCTGCTAAGGGGACCAGGGACGCGGGCTGGGATGGGCTGTTCGCGGGCTGGCCGCTGAGGGAGTATCGGGCCAAGCGCGGGCTGAAATTGGGCCTAATGGCCCGCGCTGCTGAAGCTTAATGTTTATTAAAAAAAAAAAAATAGCCACAACACACAAGATATAGATTCCAACCTATGACCTCAGTCACAGAAAAGAGAGCAGCGCACCACTGGACTACACGACTTGGGCGTTAGTTTAAGTGAAATCTTTTATACTGAAATTAAAAAGAAACCTGCGAATTTTAAAAAAAGAAACCTGCGAGCAGAGCCTGGGATTGAACAGAAACTGCTAACATGCTAATGGCTCAACCGATCTCGACGACAAATTTCTAGTGGCAACCAGGTTCGAGACTTACAAAAATACTACATTTTCAGAGTCTGAAAATATATTTTGAAACCGGGTTTGTTCGGAAAAACGAAACGTCAATAATAATGAAAAATGAACGGGGACTCGAAAGACCCAAACAACCTAATGACGACTCGAAGTAACAAAACGAGACTCCGAGCTTATACACATTTAACACAACAACACAACGGCATTCACGTTTATGAAATCGAGAGTTCCAATCACTTCTGAAAATCCACGATTAAACGAAATATACATACAAACAATTAAAGAAATCAAGAGAAATCCGACTTCAAATCAACTTTCGGTAGATCGAACACAACATATATATAACATGCAATATATGAAAACGACCGTATTAACGAGAGGATTCGAATAAGACACCCGACTTCGGGAAACTACAAGTTATCGGGCGAGAAACAGGCCCGACATCGGGTCGGACGATCGACTTCGAAGCTCGAGGAATGGCTATTTCTCATGAACGGCTCGCTCGGACGGACTGGGGGCTGCCCGAGAACGCAAAAAGGACATTGTTTTTCAGTCGGACGGACGTCGGGTTCTCCGAACGGTTGCCGGAAGGTGGCTGGGCTTCCCGGCGTTAATGGAGGAGGGAGCTGCTGGACGTGGGCTTGCATACGTTCACGGGATGCTGCTCTTGGCCTTGAATGATGTCTGCTGGTCGCGAAGGAGGAGGCTCGCCGGGACTGCTATTCACGTCGGAGATGGCGCAAGGGAGCTCGCCGGAATTAATGGTGTCCTCGGCTATGGTGGACGGCAGCTGGTTTGGGGAAGGCTTGCGATCAGAGCGAGCGTGTGGGAAGCTACTCAGACCGATGGCGACCAAGCTTTGATGAGATGACTCCGGCGGCGAAGTTGCAGGTACGAAAATCACATTTTGTTTTTGAACAGATGCGAGAGAGAGAGATTGGAGAACCTGGCTACAAGGAAGACGATGAATGAGGAAGAAGGTTCGGTCATATGTATAGGAGAGTGATCAGCGAGAACGTGCGAGATGCTCACGGGAATATCGCACCTGTTTTTTTTTTTAACGCGAAGATAAGATAGACTCAGTCTGAGAAAGATGAACGAATCGTGTGATTACTATTCTTGGGGCAAGAAGTATTATTTCCTAATGTGCCAAGGAATAAACATATGGAAAAAGGCCCAAAAATTGATAAATCACAAATGGAGCTAAACTTAATCTCAGTTGGGCCGGAAATAAACGCAATAACAAGAACTCCCAATCAATATAATTGACGACAAATAATAAATTAATCCGGATTATCTATATTTAGAATACACGCAATATATATTTATATAATAATAGGCATTTAAAACAACTAGACATTTAATCACAAATAAATATTCACTAATAATAATAATAATAATAATAATAATAATAATAATAATAATAATAATAATAATAATAATAATAATAATAATGACAATAATAAACCAAAAAATAATCTCAAATAATTCTAATTCAAACGGGGCATTACACCTTGTGAGGCAAGTCTCCTTAATTCCTGATATGGTCGTGCCCTTGCGAGGTACGTAAGCCCATATGGAAGGCCTTGTCCGTAGCGTGGCATGTACTCCCGCCTTCGGGTAATGAATTCACGTTCTGCAGCTAGCGATAGATGTGCACAGGAGTAATGTGGTTTTGTAACACCCCAAACTCATGTCATTCATTTTATGCTTAAGTATTATTTTTCATGGATATTATTTAGGAAAAATAGCTCGTTATACCACAACCTTTTACCAAATTGCTAAAAAATCATGACTTTTGGACCTTGGCGGAGAATATCACAACCTTTGATTTTTTTGCAAAATGATACACGAAAATAAAAAACCAGCCATCGTTAAATTATTTAAAATCATTTCACGGAAGTCTGAAAGTATCATCACCTCCGAAATACTCCTTATTGTTCTCAATAGTTACAAATCTTCCCCCAGGGTGTATCAACGATGGCCGATTTCTGACTTTCGTGTATCGTTTTGCAAAGAAATCAAAAGTTGTGATATTCTTCGCCAATGTCCAAAAGTCGTGATGTTTTAGCAATATGGTAAAAGGTCGTGATATGACGAGCTATTTTGCCTATTATTTATGTTTAATTTAATGATTTATAATGTTATTTTTATTTTTATTGTAAGCTCGATTTTAATGTGATAATTAAGTGAGTGTCCACACTCATTTATTTATCAAGTTAATGATAAAAATAGAATTATTTAGATGCCCTCATCTATTTAATTTTCCTAAGTATAAAATGCAATAATAATGATATAATTTTTATTTATGAAATGGCTTAATTTAATTAAAATAATTTTAATTAATAAAGATAATAATTATTAAGATGATAAACTGAGCTCAAAATAACAGTCCAATTTTCCTAAGCCAGATAAAAGTTCAAGACCCTACGATATTTTATTCCTCATCCAAGCCAGAAAGAATCCTAATTTTTATCAGTTTCCTAGTCATATTGTTCAAGAGTTCTTATTGTTTACGGTATCAAATCCCAACATTACAAAAACTCTCCCCTCTATCTCTCATCTCTCTCGGCACTCTCTCTCTTTATATCTCTCACGCCCGAACTCTCTCTCTTCTCTCCCTCTCTCGCTTTTCATCGTCATCTTCATCGTCAATCATCGTCACCACCATTGATCATCGTCCCATAGCAGCGAACAGCAGCCCATCTCCATCGCTCCCTTCGCGCGCAGCCACCGTGAACGAGTAGCAGCGCCTCCGTCGTCCTCAACTTCCACGTCAAGCAGCGAGCAGCCCTCCACGAAGCAACGCTTTCGGGACCCGAGGAGTTCTGTCGGAGTATCCATCGTAGCCGTCGAGCCCCGCCGAGTTCCGTCGGAGCGTTAAACGTAGCCGACGCAGTCCGCCGCGTCCCAGCCACCGTGAAGCAGCACCTCTGCAGCCTTTCGTCACCGCGAGCCTCCGCCGTCCCTCATCCCTATTCCATCATCCTACTCCGCGCGCAGCCATCACGAGCAGCCATCCGTCATCATCGTCGAGCAGCCACCGCGAGTTGCCCTTCATCGCAGCCGCCTCCATCATCGTTCCCACAGCAAGCCACCACCATCCACGACCAGCACCACCTTCGACCATCGTGGAGTCTCAACGAGCAGGCTGACCACGTTCACGATAAGCGAGCAGCCCCCACGTACACGGCCAAGTTCACCGATCCCTCATTCGAGCCCCTTTCGAGCCATTACCATTACCTTTCTATCCGAGCGGTAAACCCTAAAGCCTTAATCTCCTATGGACTGTTATTTCGAGTTCGAATAATCATGAACAAATTATTAATGTGTTTAAAGTAGATAATTGAACCTCTTACGCTTGCTTAAGTCGAGTAATTGTTGAGTTATTGTTGAGTTGGAATTGGTCGGAGCCTTGCCAGGCTTCCGAAAGAATTAATTGAATGATATTTGAATAGGGTTAATTGTTATCAATTTATGTATTCATAATCGTGTCTTATTATGTGATAAACGTGCCTAGAATCATTGCTTTAGGTTGCTTTCGAAATATTATGAAGTTCGGAAACAAGTGTCATGATCGCATGTGAATTGCTGTTTTTGTGCTGTCTGTTCGGAAGAAGTTTAGGCCCCTGAGAATGTGTTTTCGGCTTTCGATTTCTTCATAAGATATGTAGTTCGTCCAGTTTTGTTTATGTAAGCTTTGGAATCGTGCAATTTCGACTTAAAACGAATAAGTTATGATTTTTACAAAATTATTGCGCGAGCAGTTTTTCCTAAATCCGGGCTGCAGTTAGGTTTGGATGTTTGGTGTGTTTATGATATGATAATGTACTCAAATAAACCTGAGGTCTTCATTGATATTGTAGTTCTGTATGTTATCTTTCATGTGATTCTGGAATCATGCAATAATATGGTCCGAATAGTGAATGATGCCTATTTTCGTAAAACCGCGCATGGATTTATTTTAATTTCTGGACAGCATTTGAGCCTTGAATGTTTGTTGGTTTCGGACCATGTATATGATCTTATTTGCTTTTGAGTGCTAAATAAAAGTTGTATTACCATGTCTTAGGAGCAATATGAGATTTGAATCATGTTAATGCGATTTGTATGTTGAAAGATATGCTCGTTTTAAAAATGCAGCGCATGCCAAGTTTTGTCAAGTGTTAAGTATATTTGTTTAAATGGTTCTTAAGTCTATTAAGCATGCTTATATGACATGTATGAGCTGTAAAGCATCGAGTGAGATCATGATGAACCGTAGATGATTAAAAGGGTGTCCTTAAGTAAGCAAGCTATGAGTTCAATTATTCAAAGATTTAAGTAAGAATGTTTTCAAAAGAATGCAAGCAAGGCGAAGCCAAGCGAGCAAGTTTCCAAAGCATATGTATTGTTATAAGTATAAGTATAAGAATAAGTTCCATGTTAAGACACTAAGACATGACCCCAATGAATGTAGTTTTACGAGGAGTCGAGCCCTCGAGTTTCTTTCAAAGTCAAGTTCAAGTCTAAGCCGAGCATTCTACTGAAAAGGTGGGGGAAGTTCTACTTTATTAATCCTCTTTAATTATCTATGCATTGAATGAAGTTAAGTAGCTTGCATAGTACCCATGTTTATACAATGTTCCAACATTCGAGCAAGTCGAGTGTTGCAGTACCAAGGTTCACGGACTATAACTCTAGAGGGTAGCTAAGTGCTAGGGTTAGAGGGTGTAAGTGATTATGTGTAACCTTCGTTGGTGCACTCTTCGAACAGTTGTCCCCGTCGATAAGACTGTACGGAGCCTATTGAAAGGCTATCTTCCTTCAACCTATTGAAAGGTACTCTCATCAAGCCTATTTGGCTGTGCCATCTGCGAGAGACATTGTTCTTCCACCACCATAAAGTGGTATAAGAAGTTTGGTGAGTGGTGGGAGTGTGACAAGAATGTAATCACCTGCATGCAAAGACTCTAGTGTTTAGTTGTCTAATAGTGTTGTAGAAGCAAGAAAGTCTTTCGACTTGTGGGTCACCACTCGTCGGGAGCACATGACTATGTGGAGTATACAAAAATGATTTCATGCTTTATAGTTGATTAGGATGATAACGTCGAGGGATCTCTCACGGAGTAAGTGGAAATGCTCACCCCATTTATTTTCCACACCAGGTTTTTGGCGAGCTGGCAAAGGAGCGATGGCGAGGATGGTCACATGTTTTTATGTTTATGATACTTATGTTTAAAAGCTTCCGCTATGCAAAGTTTATTTATGAAATAAGTCATGGTTCATGCAAGTCAAGTTAAAGTGTAAGTTCTCAAGGCAACGCCATGAAATGTTCTATGTTCATGTATGGAATGTTTATGTTCATGAAAAGGTTCACGTATGCAATGTTTTTCAAAGTGAGTAGCACCCTGAGTTCAAGTAAAGTTTTCAAAAGTTTTATAAAAAGAAAAATTTATTCTAGAAATTAAATGTACGAAAAGCGGGGTGTCACAGTTTGGTATCAGAGCCCAAGTTTTGTGGTTTTGTAGACTCGTAAAGTGTTTCCAAAATGTTTTCAAAGAAATGACCACTCGCCACCGTCGCACCATGTCAACTCTGAGGTAAGTTATTTGAGTTAAAGTTATTATTACGTGCATAATAGAATAACATGAGTTGGGGCTTAAGATTCTACCCATGAATGGATTCGAACTCTAGAGATGATCAAACGTAGTGAGCTTAGAAGCAAATGATTTAACTCTAGTACCTTTCAGCAATGGTAAGAGGGCAGCAAAATGTGGTGCCACCGGCCAACGGCATGGATCAAGCTAAAATGATGGGCCATTTTCGAAAGATGGATCCGCCAATTTTCACCGAAAAAGAAGGACCAGCGCATGTAGACGAGTGGTTCATGACCATGGAGGATATATTCGAGGTATTGGATGCACCAATGAGCAAAATATAACGTGCGGTTAATACCAGCTGAAAGAGGATGCTAAGAGGTGGTGGAGCACCTATTGGAGGACAAAGCCAGCGGACGAACGCACGAATTTGACCTGGGAGAGGTTTAAGGAGATCATGGCGGAAAAGTACTATCCCTAACACCATCGCGAGCAACTGGAAAGTGAATTCTGGAACTTAACTCAAGGGAGCCTAACTGTGGATGAGTACGAGAGGGAATTCACTAGGCTAAGCTATTTCGTGGAGCACTTGGTGGATACGGATGATAAAAGGGCGAAGAAGTTTAGAAGAGGTTTGAAACCTACCATCCGGCACCTAGTGGCGACAAATGGAGATCTTCCCTATGCAGAAACTGTGGGCAGGCGCTACAAATTGAGGCAAGTATCAAGCTAGAAAAGGAGGCTACTCAAGCCATAGAGGCTCAAGCTTCGGGTAGCAACAAGAAGAGGAAATTCGAACACCCGAAGAAGAAGGAAGAAGGTGGGCAAGCTCTCCAACCCCGACCGCTGCAGCAAGTGCCCGTCATGGATAGGCAGGAATGCAACAATTGTGGCAATAGGCACCGGGGCGAGTGCCTATTGGGGCAGAACATATGTTTTCGTTGCAAGAAGCCTGGGCACTTGAGGGTAAATTGTCCGGGAATCGGTCAACCGCCACCACCACCACAGCAGAACTTGCCTCCGGCAAGACAAGGGAGGCTTGGAGAAAGAGCTCCAGCGAGGGTCTACACCTTGGCTCATTATGAGGAAGAGATGAAGAAGGAGCCAAAATGATTATCTTTTGGAAATTTCGGATAATTTTTATTTTTATGGATTATGATCATTGTCTATATGTGTTAGAGGTATGCTGTAAAAGCTGTGTTTTGCAGTTTCTATCAATTCCATTTTGATTTGACAATCATGTTTCGGTCAAGTACATATGTTTGCAGTTTATTTATTTATGCAATACATACTCTATGTCTTATATTGAGATAGTGTGGTTCGAAGAGTTTCGAACGGAAAGATCACCTATCGGTTCCTTATAAGACTAAACTATTCATTCATAGTCTAGACTGGCAGTGAGACCCCACTTGGAAAAAGACTGTAGTGTATTCCCGATTCAGTTGGTCTTTGACTGAAGGATTACACTAGCACTTATGTTAAGTGTTGAACAGGACCACGGAAGGATAAGGATATGAGACTCACTGACCGTTGTCGTAACCTATACCTTCAGTGATTGATGTGTTCTCTTAAGCTGTAAAATAATATAAAATAGGCATATA
>CACSLK010034598.1:32919106-32937830 GCA_902706635.1 Striga hermonthica
TCCCGCCAGCAGTTCGCGCACGCTGTCCGCGCCCGACGCGCACGATCGCCCGCTGCCACCCGACGACCGAGACACGCGCACCGTCCTTTCGTGATCCGTTTGACGAGTTGATTAGAATCAACTAAAGGCCAAACCTATCCGCCCATTAGGTTGTGGTGTTCAGACGAACTTCACCAACGGTACTCTACATCGTCTCAGAGTCGGCAAAAATTTTAAAAAGGTAAACGTCCATATCCTAACTATAGATTCCGCTGCGTTAGGATTTATTTCGATAAAGTTCAATACTGTGCATGTTGTTTGACGTTCCTAACAGAACCCAACAATATGTTCTTCGTAAGCATGCATGTGATGTTGTATTGTTGATTAGATGGCGATCATCCGAGCCACGCAAACTGTTCTAGGACCATGTTGTCGCACGTCCTGAAAGATCCGTGAGTTCCGACAGCACGGCTACGACTCCCAGAAAACCGTTGGAGCGAACGTCCAAGAGATACTCAAGTTATGGGAAGGTGCAAGAAAAATGGAAAAGGATAGGAAGATCAAGAAAGATGCACTGTCCCATTGGGATGGCTGCAAGAAGCTACTCACCGTGTTGCCACTGGAGTGGAAGGCCGATGTCAATAGACTCTATATAGAGCTATTGATTGAAGGTATGGGAGATGGAAATCGAAAGAAGGAGGATGTGGTCAGCTTTTACGACATAGTTCTGAAAGTAGGCAACTTGTGGGAAGAAAGGGAAATCCCACTGGAGACCGGATTGGAGACCACCGAAGAAGACCCAACTGAAGAGGAGCCAGCTGAGGAGGAGCTTGGCTCGAATGGAAGTGTTGGAAGTAGTTAGAAGGCTAAGCTGTTTATATGTTGATGAACTCTAGAAATAAGAACTTTTTCCGGGGACGGAAAATTTTTAAGAAGGTGATATAGGATATTATATACTCAAGGATAAACCGGCCTACTTGGCCGGTCGAGGAGGCCAAACTGGAAGCAGGCCGAGCCAAAAAGGCAGGAGAGTTGACGCTCGAGCAGCTCAAGGCTCGAACAGACAAGCAATCGAGCAACCCAACGCTCGACCGGACAAGAAATCGAGCAGTCCAATGCTCGATCAGGTACATCGAGCAGTCTATAATTCGATCAGATAAGTGATCGAGCAAGCTAGTCGATCCCAGCAGGGTGATCGCTTCGAGGAATTTATAATCGACCTAGTTATGTGCGCGTGTATCATAGGCGCGCGTAGGAGCCTCTGACTGAAATCTCCAGAGAATATTTACCCCATGTGCTGGGGAAACACGTGTCGACA
This sequence comes from Striga hermonthica, assembly GCA_902706635.1. Lineage (NCBI taxonomy): Eukaryota > Viridiplantae > Streptophyta > Magnoliopsida > Lamiales > Orobanchaceae > Striga > Striga hermonthica. The sequence goes on from CACSLK010034598.1 coordinate 32,920,404, forward strand.
ATGTATTGGGTGATGGTGATAACTACCTCTGACGACTCCCAACGTCCTGCGCCACCTCTGACATGTGTGCGGCGTGTCAGAGTACGGACGGCAGCTTGGGCAGCCAGCTCACCTCATCCAGGCAGCTCTTAGGGCAGGTATCTCACCCCTATATAAAGGGGGTGAGCCTTTCTTCCCAAACACATTCTATTCATTCTCTCAATTCCAGTATACTCATATACATAGTGACTTAAGCATCGGAGGCTCTTCACCGGACACAACCCCCGGTGTGAGAGTTATTTGCAGGTTTCTGGCGTTCTACCGGCGAGGACCAGGACACTTACACTTGCATTATTGGCACCGTCTGTGGGGATTCTTTGTTCAAAAAATTGTGTTTGAAGCTCAGCTATGGCGGACGGAATTCCTAAAAACTTGCAGTCGACGTTCGACGAAGCTTGGACGACGACCAGGCCATTGGGGCATGGCCCTCCTCCGGGTTTCTCTGGCCCATCGCAGACTCCGGTCACTCCTGCACCTAACTTCCAAGGTGTAGGAGCGACGACGGTGATTCCCGACGGAGATGCCAGCTCCAGTCAGGCCCAAGAGGCTCGTGTAGCAGCGGCAGCGGCGATGCCACCACCACCAGCAGATCCAACACAACGGCAGGGAGGAGGGCTGGCGCAAGGAGGAGTGCCACCACAGGCAGCCGTACAAACCCCTGGCCAATAAATGGTGGCAATGACCCGGGAGGTGATGCAAAGAATAGCGGCGGCCACGGCGGCGCAGGCGGTGCAGCAAGTTGCGAGTCATACTTTTCATGCCACCACTGCGCCGACCACGGTGGCTGGAAGCCAGGATGAGGATGTGTCTAGTTATGGAGAAGGAGGAGCGGGAAGAGATCGGGCGATGGAGAGGATGGCGGAGCAGTTGCGCCAACTGCAAGATAAAGTGGAGGGGAGGCCAGATAGGAGAGCTCGAGGACATCCCTTTTCCAGGGAGATTCTCGCTGCTCCGTTGCCAAACAATTTCAAGGAGTCCAACTTGGTGTATGACGGGTCATCTGACCCATCGAGGCATGTGAGGACCTTCGAAAATATGGTTGTGCTGCATGGGTACTCTGATTCTGTTTGTTGCAGGGCATTTTTATCGACTCTGCATGGAGGAGCACTTGATTGGTTTCATCAACTTCCACCTGGGTCGATTGCGAGCTTTGAGGACTTTACTGGCAAGCTTATCAATCAATATTCGAGCGCGGTGGTGCAGGAGAAAACGTATTTGACTTTGATGGCGATGAGGCAGGGGGAGAAGGAATCATTAAGGAAGTATGTTGCTCGATATAACCAAACATGCATAGAGGTGCACTCGGCTTCGGACGAAGTGAAGGCGGGTGGATTAATATGGAGTCTTCGAGCAGGGCCTTGTCGAACTTCCCTAGCAAAAACCCCTGCTCGATCATATGAGGATGTGCTGAAGCGGTGCAGGAAGTATATTAACTTGGAGGAAATGGAGATGGAGTTTGCCAAGTTGGAGGGAGTGGCTCGACCAGAGCCAAAAAAAGAGAAAAGTCCGCAGAGGGGGAGATCGCTGAGGAGGAATTCGCCCAAGCGGAGTGGGCAGAAAAGGGCATCACCCCGAAGAGAGAGTCGAGATTCGAAAAGGGAGAAGAGGGATGAATGGCAGAGGAGGCCGATGTTGTTTGGGAGACAGAGATACCACACTTTCATGCCCTTGAGGAAAGACATGACGGAGGTTCTCGAGGCCATGGAGCAGAAGATGTCGAGCGAGGATGTGACTTGGCCGAAGACGAGGTTTACAGGCCCAATTCGACCTAGGTCGGATATTTACTGTCGCTTTCACCGAGATTATGGTCACACCATGGAGAATTGCAGACATTTGAAAGATGAGATCGAGAGGCTGATTCGAGCAGGATATTTGAAAGAACTTGTGTATCATGATAGGGTGAAGGGGAAAGGAAGGAGAAGGTGTAGGGAAGACTCGGAGGAAAGGAGCGATAGAGATGAGGAGGGAGATGGTCGAGACGGTCGAGGGAAGAAGCCAAGGAGAGATGGTGATAAGGGAGGACATGGAGGAGAGGCCCCAATGAAGAGAGGAACTATGTACATGATTTCTGGTGGGCCAACTGATGGTGACTCGAATAGGGCCAGGAAGGAGCATGCTCGAGCGGTGAAGAGGAAGAGAGAGGAGGTGGGAATTACGGCCCGCATGACGGTGATAAGTTTTAAGGCGGAGGATGCTGAGGGAGTGGTCCTGCCGCACAATGATGCTTTGGTGATAACCGCGGAGGTCGCAGGCTTCGATGTGAAGAGGGTGTTCATTGATACCGGGAGTTCGGTAGATGTGATGTTCTATGACAGTTTTGTGTAGATTAACAAGGAGCTGAATATGGAGCTGAAACCGGTGACCACGGCACTCTACGGTTTTAACGGGGAAGAAGTTATGCCGATGGGAGAGGTCAGTTTGCCCGTGGCATTAGGATCGGGAGAGTTGAGGAAGGTGCGCATGGTGAGATTTGTGGTTGTAGGGGCTGAGTCGTCCTATAACATCATCATGGGGCGGACGAGCTTGAATGCATTCCAGGCGGTCGTATCCACGTACCACATGACGATCAAATATCCGGTGGGCGAAAACATAGGGGAGATTGCTGGGGATCAGCTCACTTCGAGAAGTTGCTACCAAACGACAGTCAGTAATAACAAGCAATTGGCGAAGAGGCCGGCCGAGTCGAAGGGGGAGGAGATTAATCGACCAGGGGGATCGAGGTCGAAGGAGGATAAACAGAAAGTGGAGAAAGAAAAGGAGAAAATGGACATCCAACCTGGGGAAGAAGTCGAGGAGATTCAAATGATCGAGGGGTGTGAAGGGAGAAAGTTCAGGATCGGAAAGGATCTGGAAGAGCCTATTCGGTCGAGGCTGATCCAGTTGGTTAGGGAGTTCGCTGATGTTTTTGCCTATACAGTAGAGGAGTTAACGGGAATAAGTGCGGAGGTGATCGAGCACCGTCTAAACATCGACCTCAGCGTGAGGCTGGTGAAGCAGAAAAGAAGGCACCATGGGGCGGAGATGGACAAGATCATCGAGCAGGAGGTCGAGAAACTGTTGGGAGCGCGACACATTAAAGAGATTCAGTTCCCCGAATGGCTGTCGAACACGGTGATGGTGTCAAAGGCGGAAGGGAAGTGGAGGATGTGCATTGATTTCCGCGATCTGAACAAAGCATGCCCGAAGGACTTATATCCGCTGCCCAGAATTGACCAGCTGGTCGACTCAATGGCAGGATGCGAGCTGTTGAGCCTGATGGATGCCTCCCAGGGATACCATCAAATCCCCTTGGCAAGAGAGGACTAGAAGCGGGTGAGTTTCGTAACGAGTCGAGGGACCTATTGTTACGTGGTCATGCCGTTCGGCCTAAAAAACGCGGGCGCCACGTATCAAAGGTTGGTCGATAAAATCTTTAAGGAACAACTGGGGAGGAACATGGAGGTGTATGTGGATGATATGTTGGTGAAAATTAAAGAGGAGTTGGATCACGTACGAGATTTGAAAGAAACGTTCCTAACATTACGAAGGTATGGGATGAAGCTGAATCCTGCTAAATGCTCTTTTGGGGTGAGGTCCGGAAAATTCTTGGGTTACTTGGTGACCAAGAGAGGTATTGAAGTCAATCCGGAGAAGGTTCGAGTTGTGATGGACATGAAGTCGCCGATGAATGTTAAAGAAGTGCAGATCTTAGCTGGTCGAATAGCGGGGCTGAGTCGTTTCATATCGAAGGTGGCGGAGAAGAGCGGCCCATTATTCAAAACGTTGAAGAAGAGTGCGAAATTCCAATGGACAGAGGAGGCACAGAAGGCATTCGAGGAGTTGCGAGGGGTGCTGGCCAACCTCCATTGTTGGCTAAGCCCATACAGGGCGAAGAGTTGGTGCTATACATTTCTATTGGAGAGAGGGCTATGAGTTCGGTGTTGTTGCGAGAGGAAGGAATAGCGCAATTCCCTATCTATTATGTGAGTAGAGTGATGCAGGGGGCCGAGGCGAGGTATTCGGAGATCGAGAAGTGTGCTTTAGTTGTGGTTATAACTGCTCGAAAGTTAAGACCTTATTTCTTGAATCATAAGGTGAAGGTGCGAACGAATATGCCGCTGGGAGAAACACTTGGTCGGCCATCAGTCTCTGGTCGATTGGTAAAGTGGGCGGTTGAACTGAGTGAATAGTCTTTGATGTACGAGCCAAGGAGAGCCATAAAGGCACAGGTGTTGGCTGATTTTATCCAGGAAGGCACGAAAGTCGAGGAGGAGTCAGAGGGATTATGGCAGTTGTTTGTAGATGGATCTGTGGCCCGAAGCAGGGCAGGATTGGGAATTGTCCTTGTCTCTCCCAAAGGTGATTACTTGGAATTTGCGACTAAAGTGGGGTTCAAGATATCTAATAATGAAGCTGAGTACGAGGCAGTGATTAAGGGCTTGAGTCTAGCCAAAGCAGGAGGAGCTCGAAAATTGCAAGTGCATTCCGATTCTCAACTGGTGGTTAGGCAGTTTCAAGAAGGGTTTGAAGTCAAGGAGGATCGGATGCAGAAATATGTGGATGAGATGAAGAAGCTGAGAGAGGAGTTTGACTCGTTCGAGCTAATACAAATTCCTCGAGGAGAGAATGGTCGAGCAGACCTATTGTCGAAGATTGCTCAGAGCTTGGTTGATTGCAAGAGTAGAATTGTCACTCTGTTGCATCTTGAAAAGAGTGTGATCAAATCAGAAGTGGCGGAGATCGAAGAGGTGGAGGATTGGAGGGCCCCGATCTTGAAGGAGCTGAGGGGAGGAGCGATAAAAGTGGTTAGGAGGTTTTTTTAGCATGGAGGCATTCTTTACAAACGATCTTATGGAGGACCACATCTGCGTTGTGTTACTAAGGAAGAGGGTCGATACGTGTTGAGAGAGATGCACGAAGGGTGTTGCAGTGACCATAGTAAGTCGGGGGCCTTGGTCGCGAAAATTTTGAGGGTAGGATATTTTTGGCCACCGATGAGAGAAGATGCGAAGACGATGGTGAAGAAGTGCTTGCAATGCCAAAAGCACGGCCCCCTTATCCACCAACCGGCCGAAGCCATGACGACGATGAGTGCTCCTATACCATTCGCCCAGTGGGGTATCGACCTGGTGGGGCCGATGCCTCAGGGGACCGGGCAGAGGAAGTTCTTAATAGTGGCGGTCGATTATTTCACGAAATGGGTGGAGGCCGAGCCCTTAGCGAAGATTACAGAGGAAAAAGTAATTAAATTCATATACAATAACATCTGATGCCGGTTTGGTGTACCCAAAGTGTTGATTTCTGATAACGGCACCCAGTTCAATGGGAAGCGGATTCGAGCATGGTGTGAAAATATGAAAATCGAGCAACATTTTGCCTCTGTGGCGCATCCGCAAGCTAACGGCCAGGTCGAGGTAACTAATCGAATTATACTGAATGGGCTGAAGACAAAATTGGAGAAGGCCTCGGGAGCATGGGTCGATGAGCTGAGCTCCATACTTTGGGCGTATCGCACAACTCCAAGGTCGACCACAGGAGAAACCCCGTTCAGTTTAGCTTATGGAATGGAAGCATTGCTGCCGGTCGAGATCGAGTTATCTTTCCAGAGGTCGAGCACGTATGATGCTAAACAGAATGAGGACCTGATGATAGTAGCCTTAGATACTATCGAGGAGCTGCGTGGGAAAGCAGCAATTAGGGTGGAGGCGTACAAGCAGAGGATGCGAGCCGCTCATGACAAAAAGGTGAAAATTCGTAGACTCCAGGTCGGTGACCTGGTTTGGAAGCGTGTCGATGTACTCAAACATGTGGGAAAGCTGGAGCCAAATTGGGAAGGACCATACCTGGTCGAGCGAGTGCACGCAGGAGGAGCGTACCCACTCAAGGATGCCGAAGGCCGATCACTTACCAGGTCATGGAACATAGCTAATCTGAAAAAATATTATGTCTGAAAATTTTTGTGTCTTTTTTCTAAGAAGCCTAGAAAGTTCGAACAATGATGTGTATGGCAAAGTTTGTTAAAAGTCAATTAAATTCAGCCATTTTTCTAATTTTACCCGCTTTATTGCATATTTTCTTATGCTTGGAATGTTGGCATAATTTAGATGACAGGATGTATGTGGTATAGTCTGATTTGGAGGTCGCTTGTTTAGAACATTCCTTGGGGTGGGCAGGCTAGTCGAAGACCTCCTGTTTAGAACATTCCTCGGGGTGGGCAAGTGTGAAGACCAAAACCCACCATGAATAAGGCCCTCGTGCTGGGTGGTCGCTTGTTTAGAACATTCCTTGTGATGGGCAGGCTGGTCGAAGACCTCCTGTTTAGAACATTCCTCGGGGTGGGCAAGTGTGAACACCAAAAACCCACCATGAATAAGGCCCTCGGGCTGGGTGGTCGCTTGTTTAGAACATTCCTTGGGGTGGGCAGGCTGGTCGAAGACCTCCTGTTTAGAACATTCTTCGGGGTGGACAAGTGTGAAGGCCAAAACCCACCATGAATAAGGCCCTCGGGCTGGGTGGTCGCTTGTTTAGAACATTCCTTGGGGTGGGCAGGCTGGTCGAAGACCTCCTGTTTAGGACATTCCTCGGGGTGGGCAAGTGTGAAGACCAAAGGGAGACCACATAACCGGGTGGGAAAACATGAAGGCATGAGCACTAGGACGGGTGCAACTTCAAGATCGGAAAGTGAACACGAAAACATGGGTATAGAAGAGAAGTCCAACGATGCAGAAAATCCATCACGCATAAGGCCACGAGGCTGGATGGTCACATGTTTCGACCACCTCCAGGGGTGGGCATGTGTTTAAAAGTTAAAACCCGTCATGTTCAAGGCCATGAGGCTGGACGGTCGCATGTTTCGACCACCTCCAGGGGTGGGCATGTGTTTAAAAGTTAAAACCCGTCATGTTCAAGGCCATGAGGCTGGACGGTCGCATGTTTCGACCACCTCCAGGGGTGGGAATGTGTATAAAAGTTAAAACTCGTCATGTTCAAGGCCATGAGGCTTGACGGTCGCATGTTTCGATCACCTCCAGGGGTGGGCATGTGTTTAAAACTTAAAACCTGTCATGTTTAAGGCCATGAGTCTGGCTGGTCGCATGCCTCGACCACCCCCAGGGGTGGGCATATGTACATAGTTTAGCAATAAGAATAAATCATTCAAGCGGTCACGAGGTGTTATAACGAAGACATCAAATCAAGATTACCAACAAACATTATTGAAGATCAAGACAAAGTCAAAAAGCAAAAAGCAAAATGTTTCCATTCCACGAAAAAAGCAAAGTTCATCACAATACATAGTTCAGATTCAAAACAGACAAAATAGAAAACATAAACTACATCTAAGGAGGAGGAGCCGCGGTCGAGTCCGCATTGCTTTGATTGGCGTTGGGATCAGGCGGATGGCTAGTTCCGGAGGTCGAGTCACAAGCTTCATTAAGAGGACATTGGCGTACGGACTCGGTCAGCACGGCAAGCATTGAGGCGGGTGGAGTAAGGCCATCGGGCAGAGCATAAGTCTTCTTTAAAGTATCTGATCGAGCCAGGGTCCTTTCGAGCAGTCCCGACCACCACTCATGCTCGAGAGGTAAGCTAGGATCGCCCTAGAAATTGGAAGGAACCTTGGGCAAGGCCTCCCAGATAACCATGGGGTCGAGCTGCACGAAATCGTCCTCGGCGATCTGCTCGCCGGCCTTTTGAAGGGCAAACTGAAAGCAGTCTACCCCAAAATCCTGCACCTCCTTCAGAAATGGGGGTGACCGCGTGTAGTCGGCCACCACTTGCTCGCGAAATTCACGGAGGAAGAGCTGCCCAGTAGTTGTGCCCCACATCATTTGCTGAGCTCGAAGAGCTGCAGCATCAGCGTAGCGTTTACATTTGTTGGCATGAGCAGCCCTCTCCTTGGCCAAAGTAGCCTCCAGCTCAGCTTGAGCAGTTTCCGCCTGCGCCCGGGCGGTTTCTGCCTGCGCTCGAGTAGCTTCCGCCTGAGCTCGAGCGGTCTCCGCTTGAACTCGAGCAACCCTTTCTTGCTCGAGCGCAGCCCCTTCTCCTTGAGCGCGGCTTCTTTCTCTGCCAGCGCAAGCTCCTTGGCCGCAAGGGCGGCTTCTCTCTCCGCGAGTACCTTATTCCCCTTGGTAAGTTCCTCGTCAAGGGATTTAATCTTGACTTCGAGCTCGACCTTTTGTTCTGTCTGGGTCTCGCGGAGCTTAGCATTGTGCTGCACAAGGGTGGAGTTCTTATCTTGTAGGTAGCCGATGGTATTCTCGAGGCCCTTTATCGACTTGCCCGAGCTATCTCGGGCCAATGGCAAGAAATCGACCAAGCCCTGTCACCAGAAACGATGAAGTGATTCAACATACGCATGGACAAAGCAAAATAAGAAGAACCAGTGTAAAGTCAGGAAGGAATAATACCTGAGCGAGCCACTGCACGAGCTTGTCGCCGACCTCGGGCAGAGTGACTCTAGCTTTTTTGCGGTCGTCCTCGAGAAGGGCACCTTCGAGGCGGTTGGCCACCTCGTTCACAGAGGCGGATAATAGAGATGTCGGCCTCGGGGCGAGCGGGTCAGGAGGAATATAACTGCTGCGCCCTCGCTTGGCAACTACTTCGCCCTGCTCGGTGCGAGAACGTTTGCCCAAGGCCCCCTCGTGTTCCGCGCCATCACGATGGCCGGATTCGACCAGAGCCTTGGTCGACCCGGCAGAAGTGGTTTTAGAGGAGTGTTGGGTGAGAGGCAGTTTGTCCTGGGTTTTGGTCTTGGATGAAGTGTGGGGGTCGGAAGACTTATTAGCAGGCTGGTCTTGAGGGTTGTCTTTGGGATTGGAAGCCCGAGAACCGGTTTTCTGTGAGCGGTCGTCCGATCTCTGATGGCGGTCAACGGTTTTTGGGCGATCACTGGATTTATGTTGTTGGTCGATAGGTTTCGAGGTGGTCGACGACTTGGAGGTCGACTGAGAGGCAGATTTGTCTTTGGGGGGTTGCTGTTGCGAGGTTTTGGAAGGTAGCTGCTACGAGGTCTTGGGGGATGGCTGTTGTTGTTGTTGTTGTTGTTGCTGTTGTTGCTGTTGTTTTGGCTGTTGTTGTTGCTGGTGCTGTAGAGGCTGTTGTTGTTGCTGTTTTGGTTGTGGTTGTTGAAGTTGCTGTGGCCCCGGTGGTGGGGGCGGGGGTAAAGGGGTCTCTCGTGGAGGCGACCGCGGTTGCGGCTCTGGATGAGATCCCGAAGAATGGGTCGACCCCTCTACCTGGCCCCCGGCTGAGCCAGAGGTGCTCCCTGCCTTCTTTTTCAGGGGGGTTCTCCTCGGAGGGATGCTGAAGCTGGGCGCCTCTGCAAGAAAATAGCGACATAGAGTATACTCGAGATCAGTAATAATTATTCAGAACAAAAACGAGGAAACACACGAACAGTCGAGCAAATGGATCAAGAATCACCTGGATCATTGTCAATACGAACAAGATTGAGAATCTCCTCAATAGGAGGAGAAAGAGTTTTATGGGTGAGCAGACCGCAAAAGTGGAGAAGATTTTCATCACCAAGGAGTTTTTCAGACTCAACAGATTTGGCATTCTGGGTGTGAAGTGCTGGTCGAAGAGAGGGTTCGAAGGAGGGGCCGAGGCCGCCTCTCGCGAAACTTCCTTGATACAAGCAATAGAAGGCCATGGGAAAGGAGCGTCAGGTCGAACAAAAATAAACTTATCACTCCACTTGGGGAGGTTAGAAGGAATGTCGTTTATGAAGTTGGCGCCATTACGGCTTTTCAAGTAAAGGCCTCGACCTTGCTTCGAAGGGCCATAGCAATAGTGGAAGAAGTCTAGATCGAATCGACCCAAACGGACATGGCAAAGAATAATGAAAACGTTCATGAAGCGAATGGCATTGGGGGGAAGTTGATGCAGAGGAAGAGAGAACCACTCGCAAATGCGAAGTAGCTCAGGACTTAGAGGAAAACGGAGACCGAGCTTGAACTGAATCTTGAAGAAAGGATAGCAATCTCGCGGAGGATGATCATATCGATCGGAGGGGGAAGATCTAATGAACACCCAACCAAGAGGTTGGCCGATTTTGTCAGGATTAAACCAGGGGTGAGAGAGAGAGGTAGAAGAAGGTCGCTTGGAAGGTTTCTTGGTCGAGGACCGCTTGGGCGGAGAATTTGAAGAAGGAGGAACGGTCGAAGATGCGGGAACGGCGGGTTGAGAAGAAATAGCCTCGTCTTCCTCTGGCTCGTCCATTGAACCAAAGGCGGGTCGACGACGGCGGAGAGGGATATTATCCATGGTGTCGCCGGAGTTGGAAGAAGCAACACGAGCTATGAAGACACGGGTAGGAACAGTATCACCGGGGCGAAGAATCGATAGAGGAACGACTTCAAGTGCGGAAGGCAAGATCTCAACCGAACCAGAGGAGGTGGTCGAGGTAGCAGGATCTGAAAACAAAAGAAGAGAGGAACAATATCAAAAAGAGGAATTTTGGCAAAAAATGAGAAGGGTAGGAGGAGAAGGTTTTCAAAATTAGGGTTCCACGAAAGGGGTTATTTTGAAGAAAAGGAACAGGGATTCCGAGAGAATTTCAAAGGGGAAGGGCGAAATCTACAACGATCAACAGACAAGCACAAAAATTCAATGCACAGATTCAAAACACTCAATCAACAAACTTCAGATACCCAATTCGAAAAAGAAAAGAGAGAAAAAATTTCTCAAAACACAAAAGCCCAGATACATGAAGTACAAAATCAGGAGAAAAACAACTTACTCATAATCACGGAGGAGAGAATCGGGAAAACTTGAAGATTGCAGGGAAAATCGCCGACGGGAGCTAGGATTTTTTGCAGAGAGAACTTTGAATGCAAAGGAATTTGGGAGAGATGAAGGTGGAAAAAGTCTAAAATTCTGCTAAGTATCGGTTTTATACCTTGGAGAGTTTAAGGGGTGAAAGAGGAGAACCGTCAGATTAAAGTTGGATCGTGCGGCCGAAAAATTATATTACACGGTACTCCAAGTGGGCACGTTATGCGAGGGGGCGCCATCATTAAAGTGCCTGACACACGCGAACAGGCGTGACGCATGGCAAAAAAGCAGGAGCGACAGGAAGGACTTGAAACAGACGACTTTATTACTGGCAATTAATGGGAAATTATTTGAAAACATGAGCGGGAAACCTATTGGGTGGTCGACATTGGATGACGAACCATCAAGGAGGTCGATAAATACCAATTCACTCTTAGATCGAGTCATCTAGACTCGACCAGAGTGGGGGGGACTAGATGATATAGGATATTATATACTCAAGGATAAACCGGCCTACTTGGCCGGTCGAGGAGGCCAAACCGGAAGCAGGCCGAGCCAAAAAGGCGGGAGAGTTGACGCTCGAGCAGCTCAAGGCTCGAACAGACAAGCAATCGAGCAACCCAACGCTCGACCGGACAAGAAATCGAGCAGTCCAATGCTCGATCAGGTACATCGAGCAGTCTATAATTCGATCAGATAAGTGATCGAGCAAGCTAGTCGATCCCAGCAGGGTGATCGCTTCGAGGAATTCATAATCGACCTAGTTATGGGCGCGTGTATCATAGGCGCGCGTAGGAGCCTCTGACTGAAATCTCTAGAGAATATTTACCCCATGTGCTAGGGAAACACGTGTCGACAATGTATTGGGTGATGGTGATAACTACCTCTGACGACTCCCAACGTCCTGCGCCACCTCTGACATGTGTGCGGCGTGTCAGAGTACGGACGGGCAGCTTGGGCAGCCAGCTCACCTCATCCGGGCAGCTCTTAGGGCAGGTATCTCACCCTTATATAAAAGGGGTGAGCCTTTCTTCCCAAACACATTCTATTCATTCTCTCAATTCCAGTATACTCATATACATACTGACTTAAGCATCGGAGGCTCTTCACCGGACACAACCCCCGGTGTGAGAGTTATTTGCAGGTTTCCGGCGTTCTACCGGCGAGGACCAAGATCTATCCGTTCAAACCGGACCAGGACGCTTACACTTGCATTAGAAGGGTAGATTGTAACACACCAAACTCATGTCATTTTATGATTAAGTATTATTTTTCATGGATATTATTTATGTTTAATTTAATGATTTATAATATTATTTTTATTGTAAGCTCGATTTTAATGTGATAATTAAGTGAGTGTCCACACTCATTTATTTATCAAGTTAACGATAAAAATGGAATTATTTAGATGTCCTCATCTATTTAATTTTCCTAACTATAAAATGCAATAATAATGATATAATTTTTATATATGAAATGGCTTAATTTAATTAATATAATTTTAATTAATGAAGATAATAATTATTAAGATGATAAACTGAGCTCAAAATAACAGTCTAATTTTCCTAAGCCAGATAAAAGTTCAAGACCCTACGATATTTTATTCCTCATCCAAGCCAGAAAGAATCCTAATATTTATCAGTTTCCTAGTCCTATTGTTCAAGAGTTCTTATTGTTTACGGTATCAAATCCCAACATTACAAAAACTCTCCCCTCTATCTCTCATATCTCTCACGCCCGAACTCTCTCTCTTCTCTCCCTCTCTCGCTTTTCATCGTCATCTTCATCGTCAATCACCGTCACCACCATTGATCATCGTCCCATAGCAACGAACAGCAGCCCATCTCCGCCGCTCCCTTCGCGCGCAGCCACCGTGAACGAGTAGCAGCGCCTCCGTCATCCTCAACTTCCACGTCAAGCAGCGAGCAGCCCTCCACGAAGCAACGCTGTCGGGACCCGAGGAGTTCTGTGGGAGTACCCATCGCAGCCGTCGAGCCCCGCCGAGTTCCGTCGGAGCGTTAAACGTAGCCGACGCAGTCCGCCGCGTCCCAGCCACCGTGAAGCAGCACCTCTGCAGCCTTTCGTCACCGCGAGCCTCCGCCGTCCCTCAGCCCTATTCCATCATCCTACTCCGCGCACAGCCATCTCGAGCAGCCATCCGTCATCATCGTCGAGCAGCCACCGCGAGTTGCCCTTCATCGCAGCCGCCTCCATCATCGTTCCCACAGCATGCCACCACCATCCACGACCAGCACCACCTTCGACCATCGTGGAGTCTCAACGAGCAGGCTGACCAAGTTCACGACAAGCGAGCAGCCTCCACGTACACGGCCGAGTTCACCGAGCCCTCATTCGAGCCCCTTTCGAGCCATTACCGTTACCTTTCTATCTGAGCGGTAAACCCTAAAGCCTTAACCTCCTATGGACTGTTATTTCGAGTTTGAATAATCATGAACAAATTATTAATGTGTTTAAAGTAGATAATTGAACCTCTTACGCTTGCTTAAGTCGAGTAATTGTTGAGTTATTGTTGAGTTGGAATTGGTTGGAGCCTTGCCGGGCTTCCGAAAGAATTAATTGAATGATATGTGAATAGGGTTAATTGTTATCAATTTATGTGTTCATAATCGTGTCTTATTATGTGATAAACGTGCCTAGAATCATTGCTTTAGGTTGCTTTCGAAATATTATGAAGTTCGGAAACAAGTGTCATGATCGCATGTGAATTGTTGTTTTTGTGCTGTCTGTTCGGAAGAAGTTTAGGCCCCTGAGACTGTGTTTTCGGCTTTCAAGTTCTTCATAAGATATGTAGTTCGTTCAGTTGTGTTTACGTAAGCTTTAGAATCGTGCAATTTCGACTTAAAACGAATAAGTTATGATTTTTACAAAATTGTTGCGCGAGCAATTTTTCCTAAATCCGGGCTGCAGTTAGGTTTGGATGTTTGGTGTGTTTATGATATAATAATATGCTCAAATGAACCTGAGGTCTTCATTGAGATTGTAGTTCTGTGTGTTAGCTTTCATATGATTCTGGAATCATGCAAAAATATGGTCCGAGTAGTGAATGATGCCTGTTTTCGTAAAACCGCGCATGGATTTATTTTAATTTCTGGACAGCATTTGAGCCTTGAATGTTTGTTGGTTTCGGACCATGTATATGACCTTATTTGCTTTCGAGTGCTAAATAAAAGTTGTAGTACCATGTCTTAGGAGCAATATGAGATTTGAATAATGTTAATGCGATTTGTATGTTGAAAGATATGCTCGTTTTAAAAATGCAGCGCATGCCAAGTTTTGTCAAGTGTTAAGTATATTTGTTTAAATGGTTCTTAAGTCTATTAAGCATGCTTATGTGACATGTATGAGCTGTAAAGAATCGAGTGAGATCATGATGAACCGTAGATGATTTAAAGGGTGTCCTTAAGTAAGCAAGCTAAGAGTTCAATTATTCAAAGATTTAAGTAAGAATGTTTTCAAAAGCATATGTATTGTTATAAGTATAATTATAAGAATAAGTTCCATGTTAAGACACTAAGACATGACCCCGATGAATGTAGTTTTACGAGGAGTCGAGACCTCGAGTTTCTTTCAAAGTCAAGTTCAAGTCTAAGCCGAGCATTCTACTAAAAAGGTGGGGGAAGTTCTACTTTATTAATCCTCTTTAATTATCTATGCATTGAATGAAGTTAAGTAGCTTGCATAGTACCCATGTTTATACAATGTTCCAACATTCGAGCAAGTCGAGTGTTGCAGTACCAAGGTTCACGGACTATAACTCTAGAGGGTAGCTAAGTGCTAGGGTTAGAGGGTGTAAGTGATTATGTGTAACCTTCGTTGGTGCACTCTTCGAACAGTTGTCCCCGTCGATAAGACTGTACGGAGCCTATTGAAAGGCTATCTTCCATCAACCTATTGAAAGGTACTCTCATCAAGCCTATTTGGCCGTGCCATCTGCGAGACGCATCGTTCTTCCACCACCATAAAGTGGTATAAGAAGTTTGGTGAGTGGTGGGAGTGTGACAAGAATGTAATCACCTGCATGCAAAGACTCTAGTGTTTAGTTGTCTAATAGTGTTATAGAAGCAAGAAAGTCTTTCGACTTGTGGGTCACACTCGTCGGGAGCACATGACTATGTGGAGTATACAAAAATGATTTCATGCTTTATAGTTGATTAGGATGATAACGTAGAGGGATCTCTCATGGAGTAAGTGGAAATGCTCACCCCATTTGTTTTCCACACCAGGTTTTTGGCGAGCTGGCAAAGGAGCGATGGCGAGGGTGGTCACATGTTTTTATGTTTATGATACTTATGCTTCCGCTATGCAAAGTTTATTTATGAAATAAGTCATGGTTCATGCAAGTCAAGTTAAAGTGTAAGTTCTCAAGGCAACGCCATGAAATGTTCTATGTTCATGTATGGAATTTGTAATATCCCGTCATTTTATCAGTATAAATCATGTTTAGTTCCGATATATTAATATTGTCGAGTATTTTTTCGGAATTAATTATTTTCAGTCGAGATTACCGAAATTTATTTTCGACGTACCGTTTACGTTCGGAATAATTTTGGTAATTAAGCATTATGTTTAATTAAATAATTAAACATAAGAAAATAATTAATTAGCAATTAATCATTAAATTAAGCTTAAAAGCCGTACAATATTTTCCCTAAGCCGTAGCCTTACTTCAAGTTTGGGAAAGTTAATTCTTCCTTCTTTTGGATCATGAAACGTGGCAAAATTAAGAGGTGATTAGTCACCCCATTAACCACCTAAGTAGCCATCATTTGGCAAGATTTGAGGAAGCCACGTCTCACCTACATCATCCTTAAGTTGGGTTTTTTTTCTTTTCGGCCGTAGCATATAAAGTGAGGTACTTAGGGAAAATTTTTCATCTCATGTTCAGCAGCCATATATATATATTCTCTCCTCCTAAACAATTTGCAAGTTCAGCAAATAAGTAGTCAAGCAATCTCCTTAATTTTCCTATACACCACGCACAAGCCAAGTATCAAGCACACGCACACGGAGCCAAGAATCACGCCCTATCTTTCGTTTTCAGCCGAACGTTTGGAGAGGTACTCTCATCTTCAACTCTGTTTCATGTTATAAGTTAAGTTGGTATGAAATTGTTCAGCTCATACCTTGAAATTTCATGAATAGGCGATAATAGGCTCGGTTTAGGCTATTATAGGCCATGACCGAGTAAAGTCCTTTTCTATCCGGCAACTCTCGTGAAATTCATGTTTATTTAGTCATTTTAGATCATTTCATACTCAGTTGATCCATGTTGGTCGGGGCAAATTGCAGGTTTAGGCATGAATTGGCTTACAGACGTTGGTAGTGCATATAGCGCATGCCTACGGGCCATTATAGACCATGTCATGTTATCATTTATTATGAACATATTTGTCCGTATGATTCATGTCCCAACAGTTTTTAAATAATGTTTTATGATCAGCCAAGTCTTGTTGGGCGGGAGGAATTAGAGTTCGGTCAAGGGATTAGCCTAATGCCGATCACACGCACACGGTGTGCGAACCTCGGCTTGTTATTAGTCCAGCGAACAAAAGGGGTTAATTTTGAGATAACCAGCATATTTGATCATGTCCTATTAAAGTATTCTTAATCATGCTGAGGTTGCCGGAAGAAATGATAGAACGGCCGGTAAGGGGGCGGGTAGTGGGCAGACTGTCCGCACATAGCGGCAGTCACGCCCAGCAGTCACCCAGCACAGCGGCCAGTGTGCGGGTAGTGCAGGTAATGCGCGGCAGGTACTGCGTGTGATCAGTACCCGCTGCGAGTAGCCGTTGGCAGTGCGCCGGTGTACGCCAACGCCCAGCCAAGCTCGCCAACATGCGGTAACGCACGCCAGCGCACGATGTCGCACGACAGCGGGCCGCATGGTGCCAGTCACGTTGTCCAGTGCCGATGCGCGCCCAGTGGCACGTTTCGGTGCATGGCAGCACCCGAACTGTGCCAGAGAAGAGGCAGCCGACGCACATAGCGTACGGCCGTGCCACAAGTCATGCCCTGATGGGCCTATCGCACGTCTGTCGTGGCAAGGTGCACATAGCACCCCAGCCATGGCCAGGGCAGGCCCGGCAGCGGCCGTGCCCACGCCCAGTTCAGCATGCAGTCGCACCACAGTCATGGCAAGGTCGTGGACTGAGTCAGCCGCCAGCCGACCGGTCCGAGCAGACCGGTGGTCCGGCCAGACCGGTTCAGACCGGTTAATACCGGTTTGACCCAAATAACATTATTTTAATCCCGGTTCGCATTTTTAAGTTCCATTTCAGTTAAAATTCCGGGTTCAGTTCAGTTCATTAAGTTCATGTCCGATCAATTCATGTTAAATCAGTTCCGGTTATTCCGGTTAAGTCTAAATATCATGTCAGGTTCAGTAGAGCATCTTAACGAAATTAATCAGTTAAGTTAACAGTCTGAGCATAGTCATTAGTAATTGTTTATATTATATTTCAGTCTGATCAGGTCACGAGTATCAGCACTGCCTTTATTTTAACGGATCAGGTGGGGACTCAAACTAAGTACTACATTGATTATAATTACGGTACCATGTTTGAGGTATGTATTTCATGTCATGTATCCGCTCGGAATGGTCGCCGGTCCATT
>CACSLK010034598.1:32962177-32976729 GCA_902706635.1 Striga hermonthica
TTTTTTTTTTTTTTTTTTTTGTAATAAAAAAATCATTTGTTATAGCCAATGTTGTTCAAAATCAGGTTAGGCAGGCGACTAATGATAAGACAAAACCGAAACAAGAGTTTTAGTGGATTCTATTTACTTGGAACCTTTGTTATATATTTGGTCAATGTTTGTAGGATGTTACTGGTCATTGTATCCTTTTAGTGGCATGAATGATCTAACCACTTTGTAGGGAAATACTAGAAAAAATTTACAACAAAGTAGTCATCCATCTAAAAATCGTAAAACATTTGCCTTATTTTCCACAGATACTACAGTGTCTCTCTGTACAAGGCCTGACATCATCAGGAGGTGGTAGTTCGGTTGGTGCTGATGGAGGAAACAGTAGCGGAGTTTCCAGAGCAATTATAAAAGACAGGTATCAAAAAATATTTAACAATATCTAACATAAAAAAATAAATAAATAAATAAATAAAAATCCATCTTTTCGTTTATAAACAAACAGTTTGGGGAGAGGTAGCCGAACTTCCTTTTGGTTTGCCCAGGAAACAATTTTCCTTCCCTTTTTTATGGAATTAAAAGGAAAAAATGGACACTTGAAAATGAAGTATTTTTCGAATTCTAACACAATTGAAAATGAATTATTTTTCGATTCTAACAGTTTTCAATGCAAAAGAATTACTTGGTAAACTTTCAAGAGAACCAAAAAGGTGGTTATTTGACTACTGGGCTTGAACTTGTCAAGTGACTAATTTTTTATTGGTATATTCTTAGATTAAAGACATTTAATGTCCAATTTGAAGAGCTTCATCAGAAACAGTCCCAGTGGACAGTCCCGGACACTGAGCTTCGAGAATCTCTAAGGCTGGCTGTTGCTGAGGTCTTGCTTCCGGCATACCGATCTTTTATCAAACGGTTTGGGTAAGTGCTCATAGTCCCTTCAAATAATTGGCTGTGAAAACAATGTGCAGTGTCATTTCTTGAGAAAACTATGTGATGATCCTTTTCCCTCTTAAAATTTAACAGACCTTTGGTTGAGAACGGTAAGAACCCCCAGAAGTACATTCGGTACACGCCCGAGGATCTTGAACATATGCTTGGTGAATTTTTCGAGGGAAAGACTCTGAATGAGCCAAAGCGTTAAAAAAAACCTTGATCAGCTTGTGTCATCAGAGTGGAGGCATTGCTCCTGTTGGTCGGGCTAAAACTGTTGTCTTTTTTAACTCTCCCGGAGATTACATTCACTTTTAAATCGTAAATGTGTTGTTCATATTAAACTGGGGCCTGCTTTGGTAAGAACAATTGTTTACTGTAAAGTAGGGCTGTCCTGGCAACAATTTGTGTTTGTGGATGTGATGCATCATTTTCTTGTACATCCAATGTGGCCTTCTGACTTTGCGAAATTGAAGAACTGGCACTTGTTGTATTATTGTATAGGTAGCAAGTGTTTTCACAGGGTACTTGTATAACATGGAGTGTTTTATTAATATTAATGTTGTTGTTGTTGCACCAGCAGCTGTTGCTCTGTGAACAATAGCATACTATTGAACTTAAAACCGATATAAGAACAAATAAGATCTTTGGGATCTTTAATTTAGTTATTTATATTTATTTATTGTTAGTATTTTAATTTTAGATTTGTTAGTAAAATTATTTAATTATTCTAGTCTTTCTATTTGGTAGGAAAGTTATCTTTTACTTGTTAGGAAAGTTATGACTCTTGGGTTCTATTTAAGAGAATCTTTTCTCTTTGTGTTTAATCAGTCAAGATTTTAACAAATAATAATATATTCATGAGAGTTTTATCTTTTATTTCTCTTTCGTATGGTTTTTCTACGTCAGTTGGTATTCAGATACTAATACAATTAGAGATGTTAAACAGGCTAGTCTTAGCGGTTTCGGGCTAGTCCTAACGGACTTCGGGCTAAATGGTATGAGCTACAAAACCTTAATTTAAACGGACTACTAATAAAAGAACTTAAACCCTAACAGGCTTCGGGCTAAACGGACTACAATAGCTAAAAAATATTAAGAAAAAAATCGCACATAATATTTATAAGAAAGTCAAAGGCAAGTTAAAGTTTTATAAGTTATATACACATACTATCAAAATTCCAACTCGCACGTGCAAATATAAAAAAAAAAAAAAAAAAAAAAAAAAAAAAAAAAAAAAAACAACATCAAAGTAATGTCATACACATAGTTGCATTAAATAGTTCCTAACTAAAAAGCCAAAACTAGAGCTTAAGCATTTGCGTCATCATCAATGAGATTTGGTTCCACTTTAGCCAATGCATCATCATCTCATTCATCTTCACTTGAAATTAGAAAAAGAAAAAAAAAAAATATACTAGAACATTATGTATATAAGTTTTGAGTCCAATAGCAAATTAAAATTTAAAAAAAAACATTACCATCACCAAAATCCTACAGCCAATTAATTACGAGTACAAAGTATAGCTTGCACATGATTACCAAGAAGACGACTCCTATATTTAGTGAGGACACGACCTCCTATGCTAAATGCAGACTTGGACGCCACATAGGTGATAGGAATATTTAATATATCACATGTCATATGTGCTAATGCAAGCCATCGATCGACCTCACTTTTTCAAAACTCCAGAACATCCAAATGTGGGTGATACTTTAACTCAAGTGGGTCCTCATCCAAATATTGATCCAATTCAGATTTTTCAGTTTGCCTATTTTAAATGTTGCTCTGCCAATCTTGTATGACCTAACCACAATGTGATAAGCTTATAAGTTGATAACAATGAGACAATAAGTTTACAAAACTGAATTGAATAGTCAAAATAATGAAAGTTTGTCGAAATATTCACATCATATATGTTAATATCAACAAGAGGCTCATTTCCTTTCTCACTTTTTGTTTCAAAAGCATTTGAAGAGCTTATGGAGCTGCTTACACTTGGTTTGGTTCAACTTTACATACTCACCAAAAAGCATTTGCAACTTCCATTTGATAGTATCAATTTTTTCTTCACAAGTATATTGATCGAGTTGAGAGAAACAATATTTTATCATCCCTAACTTTGCTCGAGGATCAAATGGAGCACCAAAAGAGAGCACCATGTTGTAATCTCTCCAATATTTATCAAATTTTTATTGCATTTCAAAAGAAGCTTTTCTAAATTCCTCATCTTCACTCTTCACATTTGCTTTCAAAAGACACTCTATTTTCCATACTTGCATGAAATACAAGTTTGAAGTTGGATAAGATGTCCCTGAAATTAAGTTGGTGATCAGATAAAACGGGCGCAATAACTCAAACATTTATCTCCTTTCTTCCACTCTTCATTTGTTGGAGCAAACTTGTAGTTTCTATCAATCAATTGAATGCCGGAAGTCAACGGTCAACGCCGGAAGTCAACGGATTTTCGCCGGAAGTCAACGGTCAACACCGGAGTCAACGGGTCAAAATAATATTTAAATAATTAAAATAATAATAAAAAAGAGTAAATCATTGCCACACATATCATGTACCAATCTTGTGTCTAAGAATGAGTCTCACGTCCGCATTTTAAAAAACTGTCCGCATTTGAACAATATATATATTGTTGATATTAGACTTGATTATCCTATAAATTTGACGTTAGATATTATCGTGTTAGGAGATAGAAATAATTATGTTATATATATATTAGACTTGATTATCCTATAAATTTGACTTTAGATATTATCGTGTTAGGAATTAGAAATTATTATGTTATAGATTCAAAATTATTATGTTATAAATTGGACGTTAGATATTTTCGTATTAGGAGTTAGAAATATTATGTTATAGATTCGAATAATTATGTTGTAAATTGGACGTTAGATATTATCGTGTTAGGAGTTAGAAATTAATTAGACTTGATTATCTATAAACTGGACGTTAGATATTATCGTGTTATAATTTAGAAATTATTATGTTATAGATTATAATTTAACATTTTTAAAATTATAAATATTTTACTATATTGCAGGTGTCATAGGAAGATTTTAGAGGAGATGGTATTGATTACAGTTCCGCTTTCGACAACCACATTATTTTCTAAGGATGTGGACGCTAGTAATGATGCAAAAAGTACGGCACTTCTGAGTGGTTTCGATTTGATTTTTTCGAAACACACAAAAGGAGGAAGGGTGAAGATCTTGAAGTGCAAACGAGGCGAACGTTATAGAGGCAAAATTATAGATTTAGACAAAGCTGCTTCTAGGCGTACAAAAAAGAAAGCGTGCGGCTGCCCTTTTGAGATAAAGTAAAGCAGCTGGCCAGATCGACATACTGGATGATCTGCACAAGTCAAGACGAAAAGAAGGGCTTCCATATTCATTCATTTGTTGTGTATCCTGAGGGTCATCGACAGGTGAGCGGCATCAGCCAGTCGTAAGATTATTCATGATATGACTGCTGCGCAGGCGAAACCAGCACATATTTTTGCCGCGATCCAGGAAAAAAATTCGGGAGACCACTAATCGGCGACATATATATAACTATAGAGAAAAGTTGCGTAGGAAAAGTTTCTAGGGTAGAGATGTTACTACCCAACTTCTATATTTGGCAAGCAACTGCAACTACATAGTTTATACAGATTTCGATCCGGACACAAATGCGCTAACGCACATATTTATGGCCCATCCTTATTCAGTGAGTCTATTTAAAACATATTACTGGTATGTCGGCATAGATTCCACATACAAAACCAACATGTATTTTAATTTATAAATACATTATTATTATGAATTTTAATTAGTATGTTCGATTAAGTTTTATGTGATTATATTTTTTGTCTTTTGGTCTCATTTGCACAGGTACAAGATGTCGTTGGTCGAGATGATTGGCATGACGTCGTCCAACAAGAACTTCGTAATTGCATATGCACTCGTAAAGAACGAGAAAGATTCCAGTTATGATTGGGTTCTCCATAAGTTGGGACTTCTGATAGGTATGGAATAAAAGAACGAAATTCTTCGGTTGTCGTTTTTTTTGTTGGTATGGAATATTTTAGTTCAAATGTAGTATAATAAAATTAAATAAATAATGGGTCAAGCACACGAGTCGTGTGAAAAGGTCGAAACGGGTTAAGGGTATGTGTTAGGCCACACGAGTCATGTGCATGACCCATACGAATCGTGTGGAGCCACACGACTCGTGTGGAGCCACGTGTGGAGCCACACGACTTGTGTGGAAAGTCGAAAGAAACTTAACGGCATGTGTGGAAAAATCATATTCCTTATTTTTTTCGGCTTTTCCACACGAGTCATGTGGAAAAGCCGATACAAATTAAGTGTAATATCCCAATCAGTTATTAATAAAAGTAATTATTTGAAATATTTACTTTTATTAATAATGCTCGTTTCTAGTTGAGAGTCCAATTATTAAGTTATAAGTTATAAGTTTGAATTTAAGTTGAAAGTATTCTCGGTTAAATTTTATTAGTAATCGAGCCAGTTCATTAATTAATTCCGGTCTGTTTATTTTTAGAAATGGATTTTATTAGTAGGGATTAATTATTTCGAGTTGTTTGATAAGTTTATGATTAATTTGACATGAGTGTCTAATTTAATCATTTGAGTAAAATAATTTATTTAGACATTTTAGTCTATTTAAATTATTAAGAGAGAAATATGAAGGTTTTAAAATTTTTGGGTTTTTCGGTTTTCGATTGTAGTCAGAATTTAAGAACGATTTCACTTCCGGAAAATAAATTTAATTATTTTCTCTCTATATTTTTAGTAGACTACAAGATAAAAAAAAGTTTTTTAGCATTAAAAGGAAAAATGCCAAAAGCAAAAGAAGGAAAATATGAAATTGTTAGAATTTTCGATTTTACGGTAACTGTTCGTTTTAAGTCAGAAGTCGGTTCCGTAAATTCTAGATTTTTCCTTATTTCACGAATTATGTAATGCCAATCAGATTAAGATCATATTATGGGGTCTTTTTAAGCATTGACTATACATTAGGGAAGTTTACAAGTTATGATTTTATTTTTTAATCTTTATTAATTTTCATAAGTTATGTTTGTTTATTTTTGTTTATTTCTTCACTCAATCATCTTGTCCCCTCTTTTGTGGCTATAAATAGAGGCCTTAAATCAGATTATTTTCATCAAAAAAAAATTTCAAGAGTAATATAACTCATTAGAGAGAAATAAGTTGTGGAAATTTTGGAGAGGTGAAGAATCAATTTTCGAGTGCAAATTTTATTTTCAAGCAAGAAGAAGAAGGTAATAAGCCATTCTTTTAGCATGCTTTATAGATAATTTAAAGTGCCTTAATATGTGTTAAAATATGCTAAATTTTCAACCTTTAAGCATTTATAATCATGTCATGAAGTAAGAAGTTACGTTAGATCGTATGCATGATTTTTATGTGTTGTTTGATTTCGAATTAAGCATGGTATGTATAACTTGGTATATTAAAATTATTATGGCTATTTTTTGTGTAAATGATGAGTACATAGGAGCAAGAATCATGTCTTTTGGTTAAGTATAGCTCGAGTTATAGATTTTTAAAGTTTATCATGCAAGCTAAATTTTATGTGCATGTTTCCAGTAGTGACTTTGAACGGGAATAAGTTGAGATATATGCATGATAAAATTATGAAATTTTTATGACATGTCTACATATGTGTTGAAATCATTCTTGCCAAGTTTCATGATTTTAGGTTGAGAAATGAATGAGCTAAAATGTTTATACCCCATGTATGTCAAGATGATTTTATATGCAAGAGTACTCAGTCCAAGTTTGAGTTTTTAACATGAAACTTTTATGTAAAATTCTCACATGAGGGATGAACAATATGACCAAGTTTCATCTTAATATGTTGATTATACGATGTTATAAAATTGTTGAAGTTTCGCATGTAAATAGCATATTTTCATGTTGCGATTAACACTTGAGTTAAATGTGCTTTAAATTTGAATTTTTAGTACCAAGCATGTTTAAGCCGAGTTTGATAGCTATAAATCCTTATAAATTATGTATATGATGTTGGTAAAAGTTGAGCATGTTTTGAGTTCATGTACTCGGTCATCTATTATGTGAAATTTAGCTTATTTTCACTTCCGAGTCATTTTAAGTTACATGAGAGTATAAGTCAATATCTAAGATTCAGAAATCATGATTTATATGGTTTAAGTTTGGCCTTAAGTAAAAGTTCAAGTTAAGTTGTTCAATGAATTAGTGTTCATCTGAGCTATAGCCGAAATCTTTTGAAGATTAAGATAAGTTATCAGTTGAGGTTAAAATATTTTATTGAGTATATGAGCATAGTACTTAGTATATTTGTGTATATTTTTATGTAGCTTGAGGAGTTAGCTACCCAAGAGCAACACTTACGATTTTCAAACATTTTCAAAGAAGAAAGGTGGAGACCCAGCTTGGGTATTACATTGAGTATAATAGCTAATATCATGTCAAAGGTATGTATATGAGTTATCCGCTTCGGGTGGAGGCCAGTTGCCTTAACATGTCATCCTAAGTTCGGTGGAGGCCAGTTGCCTTAATATGCCATCAGAGTGTGCACACGGTTACCGGCCAGAGTGTCCGGGAGATTCAGTTCAGTTACCGGCCAAAGTGTCCGAGAGATGACAATTTACTTATATATACCTGCGATCATGATATTTATATTATTATTAAAGTTTACTTTAGTATGAGCTTTTACGGAGTACAGTGGATTAGTACTTACGCCCCACTATTATCATTTTCAGGTAACAGGGTCGGTGCAGGGGTGTGAGATCAGCTATGGTGGTGTGGATCGTGAACTTGTCCAAATACAATTTGTGGACTTTTAATAAAGTTTATGTTTGTATAATTATGCCATGATTTTAATATTTCCGCTGCGTCTTTCAGATTCGAACATGTGTGACAGTATTTTCAGACTTAAATAATTTATCTGTTTGTCAGTATGAACAGGTCCAGTTTACATACTTGTTCGATATTTAAAATCTGTTTTGCTTATGTCTAAACCAGTTGCGAGACCAAGTTTTAAGGAAACAAATTTTCTAAAGCAGATAAGTTTTAGTAGCATCCCGAGTAAAGTTAAAAAGATTTCGAAAAATGTATGAGCATTTTCAAAATAAGTTGCGAAAAATTTACTCTGATAAGCGGGGTGTTACATTAAGGCTATGTGATAGGCCACACAAGTCGTGTGTGTCTCCCACACGACTCGTGTGGAAAAATCATATTCCTTAATTTGTTTCGGCTTTTCCACACGAGTCGTGTGGCTCAGCCACACGACTCGTGTGGAAAAGCCAAAACAAATTAAGGGTATGTGATAGGCCACACGAGTCGTGTGCATGACCCACACGACTCATGTGGAATAATCATATTTCTTACTTCGTTTCGACTTTTCTACACGAGTCGTGTGGGTGAAGCTACACGAGTCGTGTGATGCCACACGAGTCGTGTGTTGGAAGCACACGACTCGTGTGAGTTCCACACGAGTTGTGTGGAAAAAACGAAACAAATTAAGGGTATGTGATAGGCCACACGAGTCGTGTGCTTCACCCACACGACTCGTGTGACTCCACTCGAGTCGTGTGTGTCTCCCACATGACTCGTGTGGAAAAATCATATTCCTTAATTTGTTTCGACTTTTTCACACGAGTCGTGTGATGCCACACGACTCGTGTGGGAAAGCCAAAACAAATTAAGGGTATGTGATATGCCACAAGAGTCGTGTGCATGACCCACATGACTCATGTGGAATAATCATATTTCTTACTTTGTTCCGACTTTCTACAGAGTCATGTGGGTAAAGCCACACGAGTCGTGTGATGCCACACGAGTCGTGTGTTGGAAGCACACAACTCGCGTGGCTTCATTCGGCTAGTGTGGATTTTTTATTTATCGCCATTTTCTCATTGATTATGTCACACATCATTTGTATGGAATATTTGAATTCAAATGTAGTCTAACAAAAATAAATAATGCAAACAAAACAATCCCGTTAATGTTTTACCATTAAAAAAAAAGGTAAATAATAATTTGCAACTTGTACTATACGCGAATTTGGAGTTTGCAACCTAAAGAATTTTTTGTACTAAATTGCAACCTTTAATACACTATATCGTAACTTCGGGCCATCAGCGGCCCATTTTCCACAGAAAACCGAGCGTGTGTAACACGCGCACCAAATTTAAGGTCAAACATGTCTTTTGAAATCTCTTTCTCCTCCTTCTTTCATCCTCTTTCTCTCACAGCGGCAAACTTGTTTTGCAAATATTGTTTTCCACCAACGACGGTCCTTAGACGACGACACGGACGATTCTCCCGGGCGGCACGCCGAGCATCATGGCGGCGATGTGCTCGATTGCGGGGGCGAGGAGTGCAGGTCCAGCCAGAACGACGACATTTTCGCCGTAGACCACGTGGCTAAAGGGCTTCCCTCGCCGTAGATCGTCGTTGTCCATGCTGGGCAGGTCGTCGTGGATCAGGGACATGGCGTGGTTTATCTCGAGAGCGTAGGCCGTGGGCATCGCCGCCGATTCATCACCGCCGACGAGGTGGCAGGCGACAAGACAGATGATCGGGCAGATGCGTTTGCCGCCGGAGAGCAGGGGGTACATGGCTTCAGGATCTTGATGGGGTTTCTAATAGGGACTGCGGAATCTAAGACCCAGTTTACTATTCTGATCTTTTGGAGCATATAGGATTTGAAATCGAATTGGTTTCTAGGGTTTGCTGATTCTTGGGTTTCTTTGTTTGGGGCATTTTCTACCTCTTGGTGATGGGTGAAGAGACGATTTCCAGTGGTTTGAGATGGAATTGATTTGAAATTTTGATTTGAATGATGAAGAAAGATGGAAGAAGAAGCAGATCTGGATATGGTTCGAGTCTTGTACAGAAAATTACTACAGATACTTGCACTCATCTGGATTTGGATTAATACCATAGTTGATGATTTTGTTGTTAAAAGGGAACTTTTTTGTCTTCTTAATCTCAAGATCCAACACATATTGAGTGAAGGCATTTTCTCTGTGTCTGCCAATGCTGTGAAATCCTCTAGGCTGAAAGAGGATGATAACACGAGGAAGAGGATGAAAGAGGGAGGAGAAAGAGATATAAAAAGACATTTTTTACCTTAAATTTGGTGCGCGTGTGTAACAGGCTCGGTATTCTGTGGAAAATGGGCAGCTGATGGCCCGAGGTTGCGATATAGTGTATTAATGGTTGCAATTTAGTATAAAAAATTCTTTAAGTTGTAAACTCCAAATTCGCGTATAGTACAGGTTGCAAATTATTATTTACCCTAAAAAAAAAAGGATTCGTTGCATCTAAGCTTAGCCAATTCTTTTGCAAACTACGCCGCCTACACAAGATCAAGAGCTGTCATACCCCGCAAAAAGCTCGAGTTAAGGCAGGGAGACCGGTCCATTCACTACAAAAAATTGAAGAATAAAAAAGTATGATCATTTTCTATTAAAATAAAATTATTCTAATTAAATAGTATTAACTAAAATATAGCAAACAACTTACACAGTCGGTATTCGCACGTGTAGGGACCTCGTTCTCATCCGACAGATCCTCGCTCAAGACAGTAGGATGGGAAACCGGACGGTACCACTGCAAGTACTCCGCAGTCGCCTCCCCTCGATCATCTGTGGTGGTCGTATACATGATGTTGACGGTCTGCGATGTCGGGAACTGATTCCACATACCTACTGCGACGACATCAGGATGCTCAACCTTGTAGAGCCTCGACTCCCAAGCACGGTTTTGCAGTGATTGACGAGTGTATATGAGGAGGGATGGTCTGGACATACCCCAACTGTCGCAGAAACCGCACAGGATAGTACGGCTCGACAATATTGCGGTACCAAATCAGTCCGCAATAAAGAGTCCTCGGCTCTAACTCATCTGGCCTGGAACAGTCGTACGGAGTCCATTACACTTGTTCACAATTTCACGAAAGCATTTAGAAAATATTCATATTATTTTAAATAACGAGTAACTAAACTTAAATAAAATAACTTAACATACACTGGAGGCAGTAAGTCTGTCAAGTTTCCGACGAATACACATGAGAGCTCGTTTGACCTTTCATCCACCCCTATGCTCCACATCCGAGATCATGCGACGTCGTCAGGACCGAGGGACGCCCCCTGAGGTCGGAAGTCGGGGAAATACTTATATATCCACGACTGCAGAAGAGTCAAGCAGCCAGACAGTCCATGTTAGTCCCCTCTGCTGGCAATACCTAACTGTCGGTATAAATATGCTAGTGTAGCTGGTCCCCAGGAGTAACCCCCAATCGTATCCAAACCGTCGAGCACCTCAGCTAGAAGCTTGGGACTCACTCTACTACCACTCTTATCCACAAACAAGGTGGTAGCCAGAAACACCCAAATCCAGGCACCAGCCTCATCTGAAGCCAACTGGCCTTTACCCCTGAATTTCTCCAAAACTGAGGCTTCGGTCACCGAACCACGCTGCCTGAACGACGCAATGAGGTCAGCCTTCCTGACCGAAAGTATCTCCATGCAGTAAGCCTGGCATGCCTCTGAATCTGGGTCCTCAACGACCACGACTCCCTCAACAGGAATGTCTAAAATGGCCCGGACATCGTGCAACATAATGCTCATTTCACGGAAAGGCAGATGAAACAAGTTAGTATCCAGCTGCCATCGCTCCACAAATGCAGTAAGCAGTGGAGTGTCCAAGTGGCCGTGCATGGATTCTACCAGATATGACAGCCCGGTCTGTCCGGTCAGATCAAGTGCCTCGGAAGACATATCACCTCACCGATCTTTCAGATTTTCCACAGCTCGCTGTTTGTTCTGGCATTTCAGTAAGCCTCGCGTCTCTCCATTCCAAATTCGGGAGGCTACGCGCCATAGAAATCTAGGGATCACACTCCCCTCCATGGGCCCACCGGGCAATGGACCTCTAACGATCTAGGTTGCCTCATGATCAGTCCTAGATCGTTTGCTAGTACTTGCATTAGAATAGAACATATAATATATAAATACATATATGACATAATGTCACTAACAGTACCGATAATTTGTTATTATTAAGTTGAAATATTTAATGTCAAACAACAATAAATACGTAAATTATTTACCTGAGGATCCAGTGCTAGCAAAACGCCCCCAGCATGTCGTGGAGGAGCAGGCCGAACACGAGCCACAGGTTGTGCAGGAGCCGCATGTTGTGCAAGAACAGTATGCCGTGTCGGTCGTGGAAGAGGCTGTGGTGGGGTGGGAGGAGCAGGAATATCGTCCTCATCATATGAAGATGCGGACTCGTCAAAAGGCTGCTCACTCTGGGCTACTGACTCATCAACATAATGCCCCTGCTGACCGTACGGTGCTAGTACAAAGGGTATCGAACTGCCTGTCTGACCAGCAAAATAGTATCTCTGCTGAGCGTGATCGTACAGTACTGGTCCAGGGACGGGGACTCTGGAGCTGCCTGGCTGGCCAGCCGCACCATGAAAAGAATATCCCCTGCTGACCAACCGGTAGTGGTTGTCCGGGGAGTGAACTGCCTGACTGGCCAGCCTGACCAGTTTGTATCCTCCGAGCCTCTTAAATCAGCGTCTGTCTATCCCGACGAACGGACGCATTTATATTCCGACTTTTAGTGTGTGGGGCTCCAGAACCTTCAATAAGCTCATCGACCTTGTCGTCCCTGGCATCTTGTCCAAGTATACGAACATCCTAAATGAACAATTTAAAGTAATAATTAGTGCATACTTTTTTATTTTATATAATACGATAATTACATATATTTTTTTTAAAATATCTATAATACATTATTTATATATTTTTAATATATATATATATATCTTTCAGTATATTATATATTTGGAGAATGCTACCATCCCGTTATGGGATGGTTACGTTGTGTTTTCTAGCCATAGATATACATGTAATCTAGTGATGGGTAGTTAATCCAACGCTTAAAAACACAACGGAACCATCCCATAACGGGATGGTAGCATTCTCCTATATATTTATGTATAATATGAATTTATTAATTTTATAATAATTACTAATTTATTAATAATATTATTATGATAATTAATATAATTTTTAATTACTTTTAATAATCTTTTGTTTATTAATATAATATTTTTTTTCTTTTACATTATAATTATTATTATTATGGTAATATATTTTTATAATATTTAATAATTTATTATTATGATGATAATTAATATATTTTTTAATCAAATAAATTAATTATTTTAATATTAATTAATATAATTATTTTATTTTTTTTATTTGAGATTATTTATTTAATAATTTTTTATTATAATATTTATTAATATAATTATTATTATTAATATATTTAAAAAAAATATTGTGTCCGGCCGGCTTGTGACCGGCCGGAGGGGCCGGTTCGGTCCCGATCGTCCGGCCCCGGAAGAAGTGCACCAGGCGTGACGTTCGGCCGGCTTAGCCGAACGCCAAAACGGGCGATCGGTCATGAAGACTAGTTCGCCCGCGGGCCGTACGCGATCTACGACCGTACGGCCCGAGCCGCATCCGGTAGCACCGGCCGGACGCGGCACCAAAATTAAAAAAAGAAATTAAAATAATTTAAATTGTAAAAACATTTACCTTGCTAGAGAAGTATTCTTTGCCGAGGTCGTGGAATTTTTTTCGACATGTTTTCAGATTTTTTTTAAGCTCGGATCGCTCCTTGAAGTTACGTGAATTTAGATAGATAAAGAGATAGGGCTAAAGGTAAAATTGTAAAAAAGGGGTGATACGTAGTAATAGGGGGTGGTGAATAGCCATTTACAAATCAAAACAATGACCAGTGGATGAAGATAAACAAAAAAAAAAAAAAAAAATATTATTCAACACTTTTTTTTTTCGCCCTTGAATTAATGAGTTACAACACATAAACTCTATGAATATTTTACACATATTGTCAATTTCCAGGAATTCTTCAACGACAATTTTGTATTATAAAAATTGTTCATTTCCAAATTCAGTCAATTGTGTGTTATGAAAATTATTCCCAAACTCATTCAATGATACGTGCTTCCAGAAAGAATTCTTCGAAAATTGACCCAATTTTACCAAATCGATCCGGATTTTTGGTTTTATTTTCCATACCTTCAGACTTTTTTTTGGGTAACCTTTCCCTTTTTTTTCACACAAGAATTAAAGAGGTAATGAAGGATTGGTACACATCCCTTTTTTTGTACAAGAAAGGGGAGACGGTGACTCTATCGCTGATGCACAATCTCTTTTTTCGGTTAATTTCTATTTTGATTTTAAACATATATATATGTATTCAAACATAAGTTTGATGAAAGGCGCACGCTTAAAGTAGTTCTTTGGGTTTCAACACTTATATGGTCCAAGTAGGAGAATGTAATAATATTTTATATATTATTCTATTATTGTGCGTCATATAATTTGTTGGACCTAATTGAACTAATAGTCAAACTTAATTAAGGTGTGTATGTATTTAATGGATTATTAATGTTCTAATATTAAAGAGTCCAATTTGTGATGTTTGACTTGGACAGTAAGTTAAGTTAGAACATGAGGAATGTTAGTAGGATTAAGATTTTAGGTCTCCTCCAATAT
>CACSLK010034598.1:32986523-33019262 GCA_902706635.1 Striga hermonthica
AAAAAAAAAAAAAACACAACTACTTCATTGTCTTCAAGGAATTTTGTTAGTTTTTCAAGTCTTAATTATACCATAAATATGTCACATTAATATTTTATTAGAAATTGTCCAATAGGACAAATCTAATGACGAACAAAGAGTAAAATATAAACGTGAGTACTCCATCCATGTTGAATCATTGAAAATCTTGTTGGGAAAACCAAATGGGGGAAAAAGTCCTGCTAGGGGTAAAAGATCACGACGTGTATTTCATATACCTCATAAATCATAAAAATCTTTTCAAAATTTATGTCCATTGTTCTGAGAACCGGATCGGACCGAACTAGACCGTCCAATTCGACCGGTTCAACTAGGAACCTGCCAGCTTACCGGTCTGGTTTGAGTTGTTGAACTGTTAGGGCCCAGAACCATCCATAAACCGTCTAAACCGATTAAAAACCAGTGAAACCAAGAAACCGGTGTCGGTTTGGGCGGCCCAGTGGGTTCAGTTACAGGTCTGGAAGGTTGTGATTGCTAAACCAAAAGTTACCATTTAAACTAGTGCAGATCTCGTGCGATGCACGAGTACACATTTTTAAGGTTATTTATCCAATCTTATTATTTTATTTGTGAATATAGAAAATTAAATAAATAGAATAAATAATACTATTGTATATTATAAAAACCTCCTTACAAATAATATTTTTGCCTTTTAGACACACCATCCTCCACGCAAACTAATATATCTAAGCTCTTTCGCTTAGTGACATGGTAAACAGCTGTATAGGTCGGACTGAACACCAACTTTTCAAGAACATGTCAACATGTGACAAAAAGTGACTCTAACTCGTGTTAATCGTCATGGTATACGAAACCATTCGGGGAAACTACTTCCGTAGAAATTTTAAAGGTACTCCAAAGTGAAAGGTGTTAGTCATCCGAGTTATCAAGACTTTCTCTTCTGCATTTAGATCCAGTCAACACTTTACATTCAAGCACATGAGTGGAGAGCTTTGTGACAACCAATATCGTACCTTACATTCAAGCACATGAGTACTACTAAAGTTATTATAATAAACTTCAAATATTAATATTAATATCAGTATTAATATTATTATCTATATAAGAACACGAATTGGCAAAGTAGAATTCTTTTATATATTGCAAAGTAATATGTCAACACACGTTTTTTTTTTTTTTTTAAAATTAGTATGTATCACATATTTGGCAAAATAAATCTTTTTAGATAGCTTGGTTATTTTGAATATTTCGAGATACATATAAAATATAAATTCAAAGATTATTATATTATACATTTGTATTAGTTAGGTATCTATATATAAATAAATATCCATTCTAGTCGATAAAATTTTTATTTAAAGTTCATTTCCATTTGGTTCGAGCTCTGGGAATGCAGCAGTGTTAAAACTCTTGAGAGAGAGCTTTGCCGCCCTTGTGGTCCTACCCGGCTCGATTCCGAATAAGTCGGTTCCCATGTGGATCCAGAAATGAAGGTCCCTGTACCAAAAAAAAAGTTCATTTCCATTTAAGAACATTCATACAAATTGTATGATTACATTCTACGCATTTTTAAAGTAAAAAATTGAAGTAATCTTCAAAATTGATTATATAAGTATAGATATCGAATACTGGTATCACTTTACACGCAATTAAATATATTTTATATATTTTTTTTTGTTATTGATTTATTAATTACGTTTTTATTTATGGTCAATTGCATTTTTATTGTGAAAAACTCATAATAAATAAACAATTTAGAAAAAAATTAAAAGATATATTTCATTAATAATAATAATAATAATAATAATAATAATAATAATAATAATAATAATAATAATAAATGTACACAGAGGTGTACATAACACTCACATGGAGTGGGGTCTGTTATCATCTGATTCGGTAAATCAAGGTTATTAGCCTCGAACTGCGTTATTACCGATAATGACGTGGCCAACAGTCATCTCGGTCCACATATCGAACCGACCAAAGCTATAGAAAATCGAGCTGATCCTCACAACCGAGGTCTTTCCAGAACCGAAGTCGATATGAACCGAGGTCATCACCTCCAAAGCTGATGACAAGGCACCTACGCGCCTCCTTCGCAAATCACGAGACCAAGTGGGACCCACTGATGCTGCCGCCCACCAAAAAGTAGCTTTATGAAAAAAGCATTGCACAAATCCCGATATGTATCTCAAAAAGTTACTATAAATAGCAAACTCATGATATTTGTACGGGATTCATTTCCCAAACCGAACTTTTTTATGATGAAACACGAAACAGCTCACAGAAGCTTTTCACCTCGGTTCACCTCGGACCGTGGCCATTGTTGAGTATTTCATACATACTTTACGTTCAAATCACTAATAATTATCAAGTAAATCTATCATCAGATCGTTGTTACCAATCGCATAACAACAGTTTGGCGCTAGAAGGAGGGCCTCATAAGTTATTTGAGGTTAATCTCTGGTTCTTGTGTTTGTTGCCCACATCAATCACTGCAACCATGTCTCATTCAGATCATCGTGGTGGTCATACATCGCGAGATGGCCACAGTCGTAGTGCCGCTCAATCCGCCAGACGCCAGGCAGCAGCCCCCAATATACCAGATTATACTGTTCTGTTCCAAAATCCAGAGTTTGCACGTGGGTTCGCCGCTCTGATGGCTCAAACAATCCCTGGAACATCAACGACTGCACCAGGACATTCCATAATACCCACGACTCCCGCTAATCCGCAGATTCCACCGGCGCGATGTTGTAAATATTTTTACCGGAGTAGAATCCAAAGATTCAACACCGGGTCGTATCACGAGGAAGGTTAGCTGGATTATTTTATACGAATATTCAATCACACGAAATAATGAAGAAGTCCTAAACACTCTAATTCGATTGGTTTGGTTTAATATTATCAACTACGAATTGAAAAACAAGTAATTAAAAAAACTAGACAGAACTAGGAATCACAAGTTCAAACTCAAATAATTATAAAGGAGCTAGGGTATCGGGGTCAATCAATTCCGGTTCTCAATACACTTAACGAGCAATCAAAAGCTCGGTTAAATGCCTCACAAAACTACTCATCTAGAGATCTATCCTCAATAACTCTTCGTAACAAGAGGATAGTCATAAACGAGTAATTCTTGAAACAATCAACACATAAGCAATACTATTGTTATCATCCAACTCGGCAAAACATCATTAAGGAGTTTTTAGCATCATTGTTAAGTGACATTAACTATTGAACCGACGTGATCCAAAGCCACGCTGGCCCACGCAATGAACCGGTCCGAACTACCAAAGACCGAAGTGACCGATACCTACTGAGGTCTACTTAAACCGAGGTCGTCACCTCCTAAAGCAGGTGACAAGGCGCCTACTCACCCCTATCACAATCCACGAGATTTGTCATCATTCACGTGGGACCCACTGATCCTGCCGCCCATCGAAAAGTAGCTTTATGAAAAAGCTAATGCACAAATCCCGAGATGTACGTAAAAAGTTGCTATAAATAGACTGCCTACAACACTTGTACGGGGGATCCCCGAACTCATTTATATGCAACACGTAAAAGCCCATAACGGCTCTTCACCTCGGTTCACCTCGGACCGGGGCCATTGTTGAGTTCTTTTTTACATGCTTTACGTCCAAACCGTTCGTAATTATCAACTTAATCACTTGTTACATCGTTGTTAGAAATCATATAACAACAGTTTGGCGCTAGAAGGAGGGCCTCATAAGTGATTTGAGGTTAATCTCCGCGTGTCTCAAATAACGATTCCGATTAGCCATACCCATAATGTCCCATTCAGAGCATCGTGGTAATACTTCACGAGATGGCCACAGTCGCAACGCTGCCCACTCCACCAGACGACAGGCCATAGCTCCCCCTGTACCAGATTATACTGTTCTGTTTCAAAATCCAGAATTTGCACGAGGTTTCGCCGCTCTAATGGCTCAAACGATCCCCGGCGCGTCGACGGCTGCCCCGGGACACTCCATAATACCGACGACTCCTGCAAATCCGCAGAATCCACCTGTGCGGCGAGACGGCGAAAGAACTACATCTCACGCAACCTCTCAACCTCGTGATAGAGCATCGCAACCACCTCCAGAACAAACTACACGTCGTACCGACGTTGGGCGCAATCCTCCTATACTTCCTCAAGAAGAAACCGCCGAAAGCCAGTCGGGTCATTCACGACGGTCACCGCCTCAGGCACAGCGCCGAAACCCCTCCAACCCGGCGCAGACCGACCTTCGACAGCGTATAGAACGAAATCAGGCTCGTCAAGAGTCATCCGAACTTGAAACATTGCGACGAAGAATCGCCGAATTGGAAAGTCGGCAACGGGCACCTGAAGATCCCCCTCGGCGGGCCTCCACCTCGGCGCAAGTGTATTTGGAAGCCGATTCTCCCCTCACTCCGGAGCTCACTTCGGAACCTGTACCTGGGAAAGTCAAAGTCCCCCAGATTGGGCTATATGATGGAACGTCAGACCCTGACTCGCACCTCGGTCATTATACTTCTTGGATGGATCTGCATGGGGCCTCGGACGCACTCCGGTGTCGTATGTTTTCGCTTACACTGGGGCCTCGGGCCCAAAAATGGTACCATTCTCTACCTCCTCACTCAATTTGGAAGTGGCAGCAGCTAAGATCGGCTTTCCGATCTCATTTCATCGGGGCTCAAGTCTGCCTAATCCCAAAAGAATCTCTTGCAAATGTCACTCAAAAAGATGATGAAAGTGTCAAGGATTATATTGCCCGATTTAATGACCGAGTTCAGAATATGGAACCTTGTCATCCTGAAACTCTGCTTGTCATGGCTATCGCTGGGCTAAAACCGAACTCAATTTTCCGCTGGACATTGTGCCAAAATAAACCGAATACTTTTCAAGAATTTCTCGCTCGAGCTCAGCAACATATGATAGCTGAGGAAGCCATGTCGGTCCCCGACTTTAACTTTAATCCGAAGCCATCTAAGGCGGGAACCGATGAGAAGAAGAAGAACAAATATTTTGAAAGACAAAACAAGACTCAGTTCAGGGGGCCTCCCCGGGGAGATCCCAACGATCCTGAAGTTCGAGCGGCCCGAAAACAATATGCTACCGATGTGAAGTCCGGTTATCAAACCGTATATTCTGCAGGAGCAACCACCATATATGAAGAAATCAAAGGGAAGGGCATTTTACCAGATCCCAAACCACTTCGGATGCCCGAAGAAAAACTGGACAAGTCCCGGTATTGTGATTATCATAAATCGCCAGGGCACAACACGGACGAGTGTTTGAGTTTGTTAGCCGCATTGTTGCGTTTGATTGGCCATCCGCAACTTAGAAAGTTTTACCGTAATACCGATCCCCAGAGGCGAGGTCCTCCTTTGATGAAGACGATGAAGAAGACCGAGGGGCCATGCCAAAACGCATCCGACAAGGAGACAAGGAAGTATTTACGTTCACCTCGAAAACGCCCGATTCAGACTTTACCGGAACTGCCCGAGGACGTAAACGAGGTCGATCTCCTGAATCGATGCAAATCACCATCCACCGTGTCAACACCAACAATTCCCGAAGTACATTGTCCCGTCGACAAATTAAAGCCTATGCCCGACAAGCGTACAACTCCAACAAACAAGTGTACACTACAGATTTGAGAGACATCCTCAACAATCGTAATTGTCCCATAACTTTTAATATGGAGGATGCTAATCACTTCGCACATCCTCATTCCGACGCACTTGTTATCACCGTCCCAATATGCGGAATCCCTGTACATCGTGTTATGGTGGATACTGGGGCCTATTCGAGCATTTTGATGTTAAAAGCTTTTGACAAAATGGGTCTTGATCCTGCCGACATCCGACCTTCCAATGATCAGATACAAGGATTCAACGGAAGTATTTCGAAGCCTATCGGCGAGATCACTTTACCTGTCAGATTCGGCACTTCAGAGAATGTCACCAAGCTCGTCATGGAAACTTTAAAGATTCTGGACATTAATAATGAGTACAATGCCATCATCGGCAGAACAGCATTGTATAAACTTCGAGCTGCAGTTTCGATTTTTCACTATGCTCTGAAGTTCCCGACTACACGAGGAGAAAGGACACACTTCGGGGACCAGAGAGAAGCTCGAGAACTTATTACATTCATACCATCTAGCGGCGTCCATTCCACCTCGACAAACAACTCTCCATCACAAAGCGTCTCGAACGACACGGCGTCCGAAGAACCGAATAACCACGTCGGTGATCCTTCCACCTCGGATCCTTTGACCGAGGACTGAGGTCGCCGACCTGGAAAGGAGCCACTTCTTGAAGAGAACGAGTTGGACCCTAGAGCCTTGTTTAAAGAAAAAAATCGAAGTGATCGAGCCGAACCTGGAGAAGATGTAGAATTGATTTATATCGATGAACCAGTCTTCCACAAATCATTGCGTATTGGAAGTCATCTTCAAGAACCTCTTCGGTCAGAACTTATCTCGTTTCTCAAACACAATTCTGATTTTTTCGCTTGGAAGCACGAGGATATGAAGGGTATCGACCCCGGTGTCGCTAGCCACAAGTTGAACCTCGATCGAACCATCCGGCCTGTTGTGCAAAAGAGAAAGAAACTGGGGCCGGATCGTCAGAAGGCGTTGGAAGAAGAGGTCAAAAAACTCATCGACAACAAATTCATCAAGGAAGCCAAATACCCGACGCGGGTCTCAAATCCTGTTCTTGTCAAAAAGAGCAATGGGCTATGGAGACTGTGTATCGATTTTTCCGGCTTGAACAAGGCGTGCCCGAAGGACAGTTATCCGCTTCCCCACATAGATTATATGGTCGATGCAACGTCGGGACATGAGTTGATGAGTTTCATGGATGCTTACTCGGGCTATAATCAGATTCCTATGGATCCTGAAGATTCTGAACACACCTCATTCTATTCGGCCCGAGGCTTGTACTGTTATACTATGATGCCGTTTGGATTAAAGAACGCCGGAGCCACATATCAACGCCTCGTCAACAAAATGTTCGCTACACTGATCGGTCACACTATGGAAGTTTATGTTGATGACATGCTCGTCAAGTCGGTGCACGCCTCTGATCATATAACGCATCTTCAAGACATGTTCGCCATCCTCCGATCTCCATGGTCTTAAATCCTAAGAAATGTACTTTTGGAGTCGAATCTGAAAAATTTCTGGGCTATATGGTTAGCCAGCGCGGAATTGAAGCCAATTCGGCCAAAATAAAGGCCATTCAAGATCGAACTCCCCCGACCTCGGTTAAGGGTGTTCAGGCCCTAACCGGCCGACTTGCTGCACTCAACCGGTTCATCTCCAAGTCTACAGATCGTTGCAGACCCTTCTTCGAAGCAATCAAAAAAGGAAAACGTTTTGAATGGACCGAGGAATGCCAGAAAGCTCTCGTTAGCATCAAGGAGACGCTTGCCTCTCCGCCGACTTTACAAAAACCAAAACCCGAGGAAATGTTGTTCTTATATCTCGGAGTCAGTGATTCTGCCATTAGCGCTGTTTTGATACGTGAAGAAGGACTGTTGCAATCGCCTATCTATTATGTCAGCAAAGCCTTGCATGATGCCGAGTTACGTTATCCTCCGATGGAAAAATTAACATTTACGCTTGTCGTTGCTGCTCGGAAATTACGACCTTATTTTCAAGAACATTCTATAACTGTCCGCACTTCGTATCCACTTCGGCAAATCCTGCACCGACCTGATACCTCGGGACGCATGGTCAAATGGGCCATTGAGCTCGGACAATTCGACATCCATTATCAACCGAGGACCGCGATTAAGGCTCAAGCCTTATCTGACTTCATCGCCGAGTTCACTCCGGCCATAACAGTTCATCGTGATAATCAACCATGGGTCCTCTATATTGATGGATCCTCAACAGCCAACCGAGCAGGCGCAGGGATAGTTTTAGCTGACCCGGAAAACCGGTTATTCTGTCACTCGGTGAAGTTTCTCTTCCCGGCAACCAACAATGAAGCCGAATACGAAGCCTTGCTGTCCGGATTGAATTTGGCGAAATCCATGAACGTGAGACACCTTAAAGTCTTCTCGGATTCTCAACTCCTTGTCAACCAAATCAATGGTTCATATGAAGTCAAAGAACCTCAGTTGACACCTTATCTCTCTTTGGCCAAACGGAAATTATCAAAATTCTCCGCCGACCTCGAACATATCCCCCGAACTCTTAATGTTCAAGCAGATGCCTTATCTCGGCTGGCATCCAGTACCGGGATGGAGAGCGCGGAGTATGTCCAAATCGGCTAGCAAGAGCAACCATCGACTGCACTTTTCGAGGTCGCAACTATCGATCCGGTGACGCCACAAAAGCCACCAACTTGGATGGATCCTATTATTCATTATTTGGAAACTGGGGCCTTGCCCCCAGACCCAAAAGAAGCTCGTGCACTTCGGATCCAAGCAGCTCGGTACACATTGGACAACGGAACTTTGTTTAAAAGGGGATACTCCATCCCACTTTTAAAATGCGTGAGTGAAACTGAGTCACAGTATATTCTTGAAGAAGTCCACGAAGGGATTTGCGGAAGTCACCCCGGTGCACAAGCATTATCTTATAAAATCTTGCGACAGGGTTATTACTGGCCGACCTTGAAAACCGACGCTGCCACTTGGGTTCGCAAATGCCCGAAATGCCAAGTGTTCGCGCCTAATGTCCATCAGTCTCCCGAAGAGCTCAAATCGATCTACAGTCCTTGGCCTTTCGCCAAATGGGGGATTGATCTCATAGGTCCTCTACCAACCGGAAAAGGAGGCGTCCGATTTGCCATCGTAGCCGTTGATTATTTCACTAAGTGGTTGAAGCCGAACCGTTAGTCACGATAACCGAACAGAAGGTCGTTGATTTTATATGGAAATCGCTCATCTGCCGTTTCGGAGTCCCGAACTCCATCGTCACCGACAACGGTCGGCAATTTGAAGGCAAGCAACTCGAGTCCTTATGCGAAGAATATAACATCAAACACTTCTTCTCATCGCCTTACCACCCGCAGTCCAACGGCCAAGTGGAAGCTGTAAATAAGCTCATAAAAAACGGCCTTAAAGTCCGACTTGACGCTGCCAAAGGAGCTTGGCCGGAAGAACTACCACATGTCCTGTGGGCTTACCGAACTACCACTCGAACTTCTACCGGCGAGACCCCATTTTCCTTAACTTACGGCTCAGAAGCCGTGGTCCCAGTCGAGCTCGGAGAACCGACGTACCGAGTTCAACATTTCACCGAAGAGGCCAACTCGGAAAACATAAAGGCTAATCTGGACCTGCTTGAAGAACATCGTACCCGGGCCGAACTCAAGAATGCCGCTTACAAACAAAGAAGTGAGAGATATATCAATTCTAAACTCAAACCTCGTTCATTTCGAGTTGGAGACTTAGTCCTCAAACGTATAATAGGGCCTGACCCCGGACCACTCAAACCAAAGTGGGAGGGGCCTTACCAAATCACCGAGGTTTTACCCTATGGAGCATATCGGATTGCTCATCCCGACGGGACACCTCATCAATATCCCTGGAATGCTGTGTTCTTGAAAAAGTTCTATCAGTGAATGGTCCGAAGTCGGATAGCCGACCTTTCTTTTGCACGGACCTTCTTTTCGCCTCGGTGAATGTACGAAGTAATCCTTTTGATGTATTGAAGGCCTGTTGGCTTTCGCTTTTGAAAATCCGAGCAACGGCTCCTTATCGATGAAAACATTTTGAAACTCGGTTCCATGAATATTTCGTACCGATGTAAGCATTGCGAC
This sequence comes from Striga hermonthica, assembly GCA_902706635.1. Lineage (NCBI taxonomy): Eukaryota > Viridiplantae > Streptophyta > Magnoliopsida > Lamiales > Orobanchaceae > Striga > Striga hermonthica. The sequence continues at coordinate 32,996,304 of CACSLK010034598.1, forward strand.
ACTCGGTCTAGCTGATACCCCATAATATGTCCGAATACCACATATGTTCAGATGGGGGTGATGCTCGTCAAACGTCATTTCAACACACATGATTTGACGGGCCCCGAAAGTTACCGAACGTAAAAAATACAAATCAAAATCGGTTTGGGCCATTCCATAATCGAACTCTGACGAAGTTCGGTGAACTCTATTTCATTTCACGCACAGCCCTAAATATGTGTTAAGTTTCGCGAGTTATTTGAAAACTCGCATATCGACTTGCACTTGTGGCTGAAATAATCATTACAAAAGATCAAAGTGGAACCCGGAAATTATTCTTACAGAAACTCACAACTCGGTTGATGATATAAATAAATCCAAGTTAGGGCAGTTCATTTTACAATTCGTACCGAGTTCAGAACACTTGGTCGAAAAAATTGCTGAAATTTGTACAGCAAACATAGAACAAAACAAAAATTATGCAAACATATCATATATATATTTCTTAAAAATGTCAGAAATACCTTACATATTTTCCTACTAAGGGACTCAGTTATCTGATATCCCCGATTACATATTTCTTCATATTTTTCCCACTAAGAATGCCAACATGCTGGCACTCCGATATTCTATTACGAAAATAATAATGCAGTAACAAGTAAAATTTCTGGACTTCAAATCGCATTAGCCGCCTTCTCCACATCGGTCCCGGTGCCACTGCCTTCCCCGACTTCGATCCCTGAAGATAGTCGCTCTAGAACTTGCGACTCCTTTGCTTTAGCAGCAATCTCGATGGCTCCATCTGACACCGGAACCAACTCATCACGAGGATCTCGCACTTTATCCACATCGTCCTCAGCCGGCGTGACAACCCTGACAATTTCAATCTCCTTGTCGGTTGACTTTGCCTTCTCCTCAATATAGGCTTTGACCCTGCTCTGAATTTGCTCTGGAGTCATATCATCGAAATGCTGTTCAACCTCCACCTCAGCCAGAGTTGAGAGATACACGTCGGCCAGTTCCTTCCTTTTTTCTTTCTCTTCCTCCAAGATCATGTTAACATAAGCACGACGGAGGAGAGCAGCCCTGTCCTCGGAAAGTGGCGGCAAATCAGGATTCGCATTTATCTCCTCAGAACGACGGAGCATCCAGACACAAAAATCACGTTCATACTCGTCAGCCACCACGTGCATCCCCTTTATTTCGCTATCAAAACCATACTTCTCCAACTTGCGGAATAGGAACAAACGGAGATCATCAATATCATAGTAGCCGGCATCGTAGCGCTCAATAACCCATCGGAGATTCAGACAGGTATTCATCTCAATCTCAAGGTCAGGTTCACCGACCCCGTCATCATTTCCGCCGGCGTCCTCACCATCGACCTCGACATCACCACTGGATTTCGGTTCAACAATGACCGAATCTTTCCCAGCTTGGAAGCCGTTCTCGTACATGAATTCCCCATAAGCCGACTTCTCCTTCTCAAGTTTAGCCATCTCGGCCTGATGGGCATCCTTCTGCCGACCTACCAGCTCGCGGACCTCGGCATACTCTTGGCGAGTTACTTCGTGCCCCGCCTTTTCATCTGACAGCGCCTTCGCTGTTTCCTCCAATTTGGCCTCGGAAGCTTTGAAGTGTTGCTCAACCACGGCGAGGCGCGCCTTAAGATCGGCCACCTCAGCCTCAAAGGCCTTCTTCTCCTCAGATAATGCCAAGGTCTCAGCCTGTGCCTTTTCCAACTGGGTGGCTTGCTCAAAAAGCTGGCCCTTCAAGTCGGCTTCCATTTTGGCAGACTCTTCCTTCAAATTGACGATCACGACATCACGCGCAACTATGATATCCATTTTCCCTTCTAACTGTGATGTAATCCGGCGGTGATCGTCTTCGGCAGCAACCAAACTAACCAATGCCCTGCCAACACACGCCTTGGCGTAGCTCAACCTATCCACGCTCGACAAAGAAGAGACTCCACTTCCGATTTGGGGTCCCACACCATCAACGGCACACGAGCAGCATTTTTAGCACTCTCCGGCATCTCATTTCTTGATGACATATGCGGTGTCTTCACAGATTGAAAAGTGGTAAACCACTCCTCCACGACACCTTCGGGCACTTTGACATTCGCAGCCCTCTCTTCATCAATGGACAAGAAAGATTTTTCAAATAAAGGGGATTCATCCTTACCCTTCTCCGCTGCTTTACGACTGGAATCATGCTTTTTCTTCGACCTCTTCTCCACTCCAGAAGAAGCACCAACATCGGCCATCTTAATCAACTTTCTTTTTTTCCTCTTCTCCGGCTGTTCCAACTCCAAGGACTTTGGAGAGGAGGGCGGTACTTCAGTATGAACAACCTCGGCCGTAACCATCTCTGTTCCCGCTACAACAGGATCGGGAACTGCTTGGTCAATTGCAGTAGCATTCACAACCAACAGCACCTCGGTAGTCGTCACCTCTGGCACGGACTTCGGGATTTCAGGAATAGCGACCGAAGTCGCGCTTGACCCCACCTCGGTCAATTTCTTACCAGTATTTTTCTGGCCGGCAGTCTTCTTCACCAATGCGCGAACGAGATCCCTCCTCATGACGTCGTTCAATCTCAGATCTCGACTCTTACCAACTTTAGATTGAAGGTCTCTATTCGGAAACTTACGCCTGAACTCCTTCGCTTCCTTGATAGAGCTATAGCCCAGAAAACCGAGGAGTGGATAATACACTGCATTTCGGCAATAGATAAACAGAGTTACCGACGGCTATTCAATACAACACGTATAGGAAGTCTGACAAAATCACCATAAACTAAAATTCTCTTACCGGGGTCAAATTTTGAAGTAGAAACTCTGATAGACAAACCAGCAGCTTCAAGCTTCGAATCTACCAAAAGCGTGCGATAATCTCGAGCTTCTTTATCTAAACCGGCCAAAGTGATCAACTTTCCACCGAATTCCGGACCCAACTTCGGCTCCTTCTGCTTGGTCTCTTTTTCTACAAAGGGCAAAAGTTCCGACCTGTTAGTACACAGAACAACACCAAAATCAGGAAAATATATCCGAACTAAAAAAAATAAAACAAACTCACTTGCTCCGGAATGAATACACATAGGGATTGTCATCCCATCGATTCGGGGTTCATGGAAAAAACCCTCGGATTGCCACTCCCCGCCAATCCATAGCCACTCCTCCTGGAAACCATGAAGACTCTCCGGGATCTCGGTTATTATTTCTCCGACTTTAATGCCGTGCTGCGGTTTCGCTCCGGCGAAGAAACAGCACGAGGACTCGGCAACCCTCCTCTTCGGACTTTGTTTAAATAGAAAAATACTTCTCATTTCCTCGCACGATGGTAGCCCATCACCCTGCTCGTGCAACAATACCATCAGGCCGATAATCTTCTTCCAGCTGTTGGGCGTAATCTGACACAACGGCAAACCCCAACTCCGGAGGTATTCCGTAATCAAGTTCGGCAACGGGAATCTCAATCCCGACCTCAAACTCTCCGCAAATATACCCACACAACCCGGAGGCGGACTGGTTATTCTTTCCCCGGGATAAGGAGCGAAAATCTTCACCGAGGGAGGGATCCGCACCTGTTCTCGCAGCAACACGACATCGGCATCGGTCAAGATACTCGGTTCACCCTCAAAATCAACCGCAGGATCAGGCCACTTCCTCACCGGTCTTCTCCAATGAGGCGTCACGAGGTCGGCCGCGTTATGTTCTATAACCAGGTCTCCGTCCTCATCATTCAGCTTAATATCTAAATGCCTCACCAATGACGGATCCCACCGGTGGTATTCAAAGGCCAATTCAACTAGTTCTGAGTCGTGGTAAACCTCCAACGGAACCGATTCAGTACTAGAAGAACTTGCCACCGCCTTGCCTTTACCCTTCGATGCCATCGCACAACAAAATAGAGTGCAAAAGAAATAAAAGAAGAATTAGAGAAGGAACTCACCGAAAAATCCACAAACACACAGCGAGCAGGAAACGACTCTCGAACTCTCAGAAGAATTTCAACAACAATATGATGCAAAAGCTCAAGAATTGAAGCAAAAGTGAAGAAAGCTCGATCAAATATTATGAAACCCTATTTATAATTCTCCATTTGTGACTGTTGGAGATCTTAATTAGGGGCGCGTATAACCGACGCGACTCCTAAACCTCAATCGGCGCCACCTTTTCATCTGATAGAAGCCTACTGTTACACGTGGCGACCTATTAAAATCAACCGTTACCCCATTTAAGACCATAACGGCGCGACCATTCACTCTGACATTAATATGTCGACCGTTACGTCTGTTCAGATTTCTTCTCCCGCTTCCCAGACGACAACAGATTTTCATTAAGTGTTCTCACCCCGGAAATTAACACCCGCTTCGGTAAAAATGATTCACTTCGGAAATTTGCTTGTCACAAGTATTTTAACACGAGCGAGTTCCTCATACAAATTACGGCCGAGTCGGATCTCAACCCACCTTTTGCAACATCGACAACCATCACCCTGTATGATCGCCGATGTTGGGGGCCTCTCTGTTATCATCCAACTCGGCAAAACATCATTAAGGAGTTTTTAGCATCATAGTTAAGTGACATTAACTATTGAACCGACGTGATCCAAAGCCACGCTGGCCCACGCAATGAACCGGTCTGAACTACCAAAGACCGAAGTGACCGATACCTACCGAGGTCTACTTAAACCGAGGTCGTCACCTCCTAAAGCAGGTGACAAGGCACCTACTCACCCCTATCACAATCCACGAGATTTGTCATCATTCACGTGGGACCCACTGATCCTGCCGCCCATCGAAAAGTAGCTTTATGAAAAAGCTAATGCACAAATCTCGAGATGTACGTAAAAAGTTGCTATAAATAGACTGCCTACAACACTTGTACGGGGGATCCCCGAACTCATTTATATGCAACACGTAAAAGCTCATAACGGCTCTTCACCTCGGTTCACCTCGGACCGGGGCCATTGTTGAGTTCTTTTTTACATGCTTTACGTCCAAACCGTTCGTAATTATCAACTTAATCACTTGTTACATCGTTGTTAGAAATCATATAACAACAACTATAACGAACAAGCTTACTCCTAACGAGCCTAGATCGAACAATTTCTCCCTTTTCAGTTATAAAATCGATTAATTAGATTAAGATGGTGATCAAACATCAAAACCCTAGGCTAAGCACAACTCGAGAGGATTGAGCAATTATCATGCATATTAACGAAATCGAACTGGAACGATCTTCCCCTAACCCTAGCTAATGGATTTAGCTACTCATAATGCATTCAACATCAACAAACATAATAATCAAAGCCATTTAATCAATAATAAAACCAAATGAAAGCTTACGATTAAATAATCCAATGTCGAAAGCAAGAGCAAACCGAATCCAAAAGTCAAATCTCGGAGTTTTCCTCTCCAAGATCGAATCACAAGATCAAATCTAAGAGAAAGTATGAGTTTTTTGAGTAAAAAGTACTGAAAAATCGAAACCTAGATCAAACATCAATGCCCCCGTTCAAAATAAAATCTGTTGTTTTAAAAATCTGAATATGCGCTTCCCGCGGCCGCGGTGAAGGACTGGTCCGCGACCGCGACTCGTCCCGCGGCCGTGACTTTTCGCCACTATACGCTGGTTCCAAATTCTCGACCTATCCGCGGCCGCGACTTCCTCCTCCGCGGCCGCGGTGAAGAAAACTGGGGGTTGGAGACATTTTTGTACACCGCGGCCGCGGGAAGACCATCGCGGGCCGCGGTGAAGAAATTTCTGCTCAGATTTTCGTCCATCCCACACGCATGCCTCCGGAATCGGGTTTTAGTTCTGCCTTTTCCATCTCAACTCGATCCCAACTCTTTGACAACGATCACCTCATGGCTGCTTACCGAACCACCTAACTTGCATCTTGCCACCACCAAGAAAAACGCAGAAAACCGGGAGAAACAAACATGAAAAACCAAAAACGAGCAGAATAAAGAAAATGCATGACACGACATAAATTGGACCAAGAATCAAAGAAAATAACCTAGAATGGGGAAAAATAAATGCAAAATAAACATGGAAAGTACGACAAAAATGGAACGAACAACTCCCCCTCACTAAAACCATTGTTCGTCCCGAACAATAAAAAGAAAAGAAAAAAGCAATAAAACAAGCAAAAGAGAGTGGACACCGGTTTCAAACGAGAAAAGTCTCAAATTGATCAACTAAGTTAAAAAGAATTCCAATGATCTCGAGAACACACCTCGACAATGAACTAAATAACATGATAACACAAACTCTCTAGTACGGAGATATGATATAATGCCTCACTCATTTTCTTGCAAAAATAAAAGATGGAGCACTCAAATTGGTCGTCAGCCAAATCGATCATACGCTTGCCTATCATCTAACCACTACTCTAAATCAATCAAGTCAATGAGACAGTGAATCAAAAGGACTTTTATGGACGTAATGTAGGCTTAATAGGTCGGGTAAGATAAATATAGGTCAAATGACTCAAATATAGAATATATCACAACTCAGCACTTCAACCATAATCAACAACTCCTCTGGTTTTAACTGGTCCTCCAACCTTCACCAAAGCCAACACACTTCCACATTATTATCATATATTTTTGTTTATTTTTTTATTTTATTTTATTTTTTTGTTGAAACCTTATGGACATCTTATCTAGGTTTAGCCATCGGGTTTTCTGCCCGAGTCTCCTAGACCGGTTTCCCGTACTCATTGCTCGTGACCGGTAATTGAACGGTTGGAGCACTTAGAGTATAATCCGTTAGGTTTTTTGTTTTTTTTTTTTTGTTTTTTTTTTTTGCATAAACAACTTCGATAATCAACACCATCACAACTTCGATAATCAACACCATACACTTCCCAAACATTATCAACACGGGGTCAACAACGAAAATAAGAAGTGAGGCTCAAAGGGGTGACTAGCGAAAATTATTCTCGAAAGAAGAAAAAGGATACACAAATAGCAAAGAATGCCTTTATCATGTTCACCTATCACAAATCCAATCAACTTATTTCACAGCAGACTCAAGGCAAGTTCTGATTTATTCAACATTTAGACCAATATCGCACAAGAAATAAATATGGCTCAAATCTCCCTGGGAATATATGTATGAGTGTTAATCAAAGCAATCGAGCCACAAATCAAAATATGCCAATCAAGATCATCATCACAACTTCTCAACGTCATTAAACAATCATAAACTAGTCTCGATATTCACCAATGTCCAACTCAAAAACACATAAACCTAAACTAGACTGGTCCACCAACAAGAGAAAGAAATAAAATCAACCCTAAAAAGAAAAACTAGACAGGTTTACCACATAGTCACGCAAGCACGTAAACTCCCCCACACTTAAAATCAGACAATGTCCCCATTGTCGATTCGCAGTGAAAGAGAGTAGACCATATAGTTAACCAACACGGAAAGAGCAAACTATACAAAAATAAAAGAGAAAAGGGAAAAGAAAACATACTAAGCACAGTGACAAGTCACTGTGCGTTCGGTGGTGGCAGTGGTGGGTAGGGCTGACTGGGTCCCGAGCCCCAATGGGTGTCCCACTGAGTGAACCTCTGATCCCAGCTGTCCAATCTCACATCTTGCTGGTCCTGCCGCTCCCGAATAGATCGGAGACTATCACTGAAGCCATCGAAACGCGTGTCCATCTGAGTCCAGTGGGTCTGCTGCTGGGTCTCCCAGTCCACTGGGTGGTCTGATGGCTCTCGAAACTGTCCAGTCGGGTGTCTTGGGCATCAAAGCGGTCGTGGATGGAGCGGATGTCGACCGTGTACTGTGTCTGAAAGGCGGTCCACCATCCCGGTGGCTACTGTGGGGGAACCTCCGGATGTGGGTTCGGTGCCGGAGTCCACACGGGTGGAGGTGGGAGGAAATGGTCGTCATCGACATTCATCTGATCATGTTTTTCGCCTCCCGTCGACTGTCGAGACGGCCCTGCCTGGTCCGGGTTTGACGCGCTCTGCTGGAGCTGCTGGAGCTTCCTGAAGTGGGTCGTGTAGGCCTTGCGCTTCGTATACTCTTGAGGGGTGGTCCGGCTTTTGATGAGGTCGGACGACTTAAGCTCGTGCTCATTGATGCAACGCATCTCTGACTTGTCCTTGGACCAGTCAAGCCTGGGATTCTGCTGATCGACACCAAAATGTTTGGACAACGCGGTAACAAAATGTCCAAGTGCCGGTGTGCCACGCTGACTGAGTGCGATATCCTCCAAAGAGTTCTGGAGAAAGGTCATGGAGCATACCGACACTCCTGCTCGCATCGCCCAAAGAAGGAAAAGCTCGATCTCGCTCACTTTGTTTGCCTCCTTTTTCCCAGAAATATTGTAGCAAATGAATTTGTGCACGACCGCGGTGGCTAAGTCCTCAATGAGTCTGTTGGGCATGCTGGCAGAATCCCAAGTAGTATGTGGGGAAAGTTCGGCCCAACACTTCTTAGCGTCGAACTCAATGGGCTTGTGCCTCGTCCCCGACATGTTGAACCCGCAAACCCTCTTCATCACCGCATTGTCCACGGTGTACTCATTCCCCCAAAACCGACAAGTGGAGTACTCGTTCCCATCAGCGAGCACAAACGAGCTAAAAAACTCTAACATTAGGCCTCGATACGACGGCTCTTCGATTTTGGCATACTCGGTTAGGTTGAGTACTTTGAGGTATTTCATCACGTCCTCGAGAATGCCTAAGTCATTCAAGAGGTTCCAATCTACCGCTTTCGGTCGCACCACCTATTTTTGCGAGAGACGGGAGTAAGTCTCTCTTTCTTTCCATGAGTAAATGGGGAAAAAGGGCACCGTATTGATCCGAAAGATCATCGTCCGAGGGAGCTTGTCGTGAGGAGGATTCGGTCGCCTTTCTCTTCTTAGCCGGCTCGGCTCGAGCGGCTTTCTTCTTTGTAGGACGAATCGGAGTCTTTCCCATTTAAAAAAGAAGTCGAGTGTCTTTCGGGCAATATATCGAACACCTTGCGAGCGAGAATTTGAAGTTGATGTTCACTTGATAATGAAGGCAATAGAACCCAACCACGACCTAGTTCAGCAAATTCACCACTTCAACGATTAATATATACGTTTTGAACCTCCTCAACTCAACGAGAAAAACTTAATTACCCGAAACTTGAGTACCTGAATTTGTGAATGAAACGTAGAGGATGATTGCGGGAGTGACGGACCTGAGTTGAACTAGGCACAGGAGGACGGAGGCCACGGGCGTGAACGCCGGCACGAGTTGCCGGTCTGAGAGAGCTCCGGTTGGAAGTGCGGAGGTGAGAATTGGCTTAGGGTTCCCAAGTGTAAGCCCCGAAATCGCTCCACACTTGCTCATGAAGATTCCGGAATGAGAAAATTGAATTTCCGAGGGTGAAATCTATGAGATATTGTCGGATTTGGGTGTGAATTTGATGATCGATGGGTGTGTGGAAGGAATCGCCGACGAGATGAATATTTTGCTAATGTGAAGAATGCTCAAAATCTGCCCATATGCCCCTTTAAAACGTGAGTCCCGCGGCCGCGAATTTTCCAAGGTTGCGACATATTTTGCTCGCCGCGGCCGCGGAATTTTGACGCTGTACGGGCTGATTGTTTGGGAAATTTTACTCGCCGCGGCCGCGACGAAGGAATGCTCCGCGGCCGCGACCTGACTCCACGGGCGCGACTTTTTCCGAGGCCGCGAAATTTCAAGCCTGTTGGAATGATATCTGCGGGCAAAAAAATGGTCGCCGCGGCCGCGGCTAAGGGAAGCCTGCGGCCGCGGCCAGCAATTTTTTTTTTTTTTTTTTTTTTAAAAAATATAAATAGAAGAAAATAGAACTAATACACAACAGTACAAGGATACTCCGTTTAATGCCGGGAGCTCGACATAATTTCTCAATCACGCATAGATAGGGTCGCCGAGACTGACGGTCTCAACATGTCTTTTTCTGAACTCGCCATCATAATATGGTTTCACTCTCTGCCCGTTAACCAAGAATAAATCGTTGTTTGCCGGATTACGCAAACGGACAGCTCCAAATGACAACACTTCATCCACAATATACGGCCCACTCCAACGTGATTTAAGTTTTCTGGGAAAAAGACGAAGGCGAGAATTGAAGAGAAGTACCTTCATTCCAGGCTCGAGGTTCTTTCGAACAAGAGTGGCATCATGAAGCCTTTTTGTCTTCTCCTTGTAGATTTTAGAATTCTCGTAGGCTTCGTTTCTCCACTCTTCTAATTCCGAGAGTAGCAGCATCCTCTCTCGCCCGGCAGCATCAAGATCGAAATTCATCTTTTTAATTGCCCAGAATGCCTTGTGCTCGATCTCAACCGGCAAATGGCATGATTTCCCGTAGACTAGCCGGAACGGGCTCATCCCCAATACTCCCTTGTATGCCGTCCTTTGGGCCCAGAGTGCATCATCTAGCCGGCTCGACCAATCCTTCCTAGACGAATTCACAGTCTTCTCAAGAATAGTCTTAATCTGCTTGTTGCTCATTTCTGCTTGCCCCGAAGTCTGTGGATGGTATGGGTGGCCACTTTATGCGAAATTCCGTATTTCTTCATCAATTTCTCAAAAATCCGGTTACAGAAATGTTTGCCCCCATCGCTCACAATGGCACGTGGAAACCCAAACCTGCTCAAGATATTTCCTTGCAAAAACTTAATAACCACATTAGCATCACATGTCCGTGTGGGGATAGCCTCGACCCACTTGGACACGTAATCTACAACAAGGAGGACATACTCGAAGCCAAAAGATTTGGGAAATGGTCCCATGAAATCAATGCCCCAAACATCAAAAATCTCAACTTGCAAGTTGTTCACAAGGGGCATTTCATTTCTAGAACCATTGTTCCCAATTCTTTGACATCGGTCACATGATTTACAAAAATTATGAGCATCCTTAAAAAGAGTTGGCCAGAATAAACCTGATTAGAGAACTTTAAAGGCGGTCTTACATCCTCCAAAATGTCCCACACAGTTAAGCTCGTGGCAAAAGGTGAGGACGTCCAATTGCTCTTCTTCGGGCACACACATCCTAAGAATCTCGTCCTTTCCCACCTTGAAGAGGAGTGGGTCATCCCAAAAGTAACTCCTACACATCAACACAAAACGTTTCTTCTCTTGGGAAGAGAGGTTAGCCAACAAGACACCATCTGACAAGTAATTGACAATATCAGCATACCAAGGGACATTAGTCACTTCACTCGCATGCTCATATGGAAAGTCATCGTTTATACCAACATGTTCATGCAATGCAAGTGAAGGTTCAGAAGGGACAATACGAGACAAATGATCAGCAACAACATTTTCACACCCTTTTCTATCTCTAATCTCTACATCAAACTCTTGCAAAAGAAGAATCCACCGAGTAAGCCTAGGTTTCGATTGAGTTTTACTCAAAAGATACCTAAGGGCTGCATGGTCTGAATGCACAATTACTTTAGATCCCAAGATATAAGACCTAAATTTTTCAAGAGAAAACACAACAGCCAAAAGTTCTTTCTCAGTGGTAGTATAATTCAATTGGGCACCATTGAGAGTTAAACTAGCATAATAAATCACACGAAGCAATTTATCAACTCGTTGGTCCAAAACGGCCCCCACAGCGAGGTTCGGTGCATCACATAATTTCGAAAGGTAAAGACCAATCAGGTGCAATCACGATAGGAGCAGTCACAAGCTTATTCTTCAATTTAGCAAAGGCATCTACACATGCATCATCAAATATGAAAGGCACATCATTAGAAAGCAAGTGACACAAAGGCTGGCTAATTTTTGAAAAGTCCTTAATAAATCTCCTATAGAAGCCAGCATGGCCCAAAAAGCTTCGAACACCTTTTACATTCACAGGCGGGGGAAGTTTTTCAATAACATCTATTTTGGCTTTGTCAACTTCAATCCCCCGACTAGACACCACATGACCTAGCACAACACCACTAGTCACCATAAAGTGACTTTTCTCCCAACTTAAAGTCAAGTTCGACTCAATGCATCTTTCAAGAACACGAGATAAATTATGGAGACAATTAGAAAATGAAGTACCGAAAATAGAGAAGTCATCCATAAATACCTGTAAGCAGTCCTCGAGCATATCAGAAAAGATGGAGAACATGCACCGTTGGAAGGTCCCGGGTGCATGGCACAGGCCGAAGGGCATACGTCTGAAGGCAAATGTTCCGAACGGGCACGTGAAGGTTGTCTTGGGCTGATCCTCCGGAGCTATGGCCACTTGATAGTAGCCCGAGAGTCCGTCTAAGAAACAATAGAACTGGTGGCCGGAGAGTCGGTCAAGAATTTGATCGATAAACGACAACGGAAAATGGTCCTTCTTGGTCACCGGCGCCAATTTGTTGTAAATATTTTTACTGGAGTAGAATCCAAAGATTCAACACCGGGTCGTATCACGAGGAAGGTTATGGTGTGGGCACTGTCTCTGTAAGTCCTTAAAGCGTTCCCACGCTTCGTGAAGTGGCTCGTGCGGTTGTTGGGCAAACGAGACAATTTGGGACCTCAGCTCTTGAGTCTTTTGGTGGGAGTAATACCTCCCGATGAACTTTGAGTACACTTGCTCCCATGTGGTAAGAGAATCTGGAGCAAGTGTCATAAACCAAGCCTTAGCCCGGTCCTTGAGAGTCTCCGGAAAGCACCTCATCTTCAACTGATCCTCATTCAACCCGTGAAGTGGAAAGGTTTGGAGCACGTTATAGAATTCTCGTATAAAGTGGAGCGGGTCTTCGTTAGGTAGGCCATGGAAGGATGGAAGTTGGTTGTAGTGGATGGTTTGAGCTCATAATTTCGAGCTGCCGTCCCTAGTCTGATACACGACGTCACTGGCCCGATCACTGGTTGGGCCAAATCGCGAAGAAGAGACCTAGGGGGAATATTAACTTTGTCGTCTTGCTCGTTTTGTGCCATGTCCGTCTGGATTTCTGATGCAGATGACTCTGGAGCGAGACTAGCTAACAAGTCTCGTAGGTCCTGTTGGATGGATTTGTCGTTTGGGATTATTACACGACCACTCCTGGTACGCATAAACACAAACAACAAAAACGTCACGGGCACCAGATAGACAACAAAATGAAACAAGGAGAAATCAAAGCAAAGAAAACAATAAAACTAGACAAGAGAAACAAAACAAAAGAAACACAAAAAATAAGAATTCACAGAAAACAAGAGAAACACTGAAAATAAATGAATAGGCGCACAAAATAAGTCCTAAACCTTCCCCGGCAACGGCGTCAATTTGTTGTAAATATTTTTACCGGAGTAGAATCCAAAGATTCAACACCGGGTCGTATCACGAGAAAGGTTGGCCGGATTATTTTATACGAATATTCAATCACACGAAATAATGAAGAAGTCCTAAACACTCTAATTCGATTGGTTTGGTTTAATATTATCAACTACGAATTGAAAAACAAGTAATTAAAAAAACTAGACAGAACTAGGGATCACAAGTTCAAACTCAAATAATTATAAAGGAGCTAGGGTATCGGGGTCAATCAATTCCGGTTCTCAATACACTTAACGAGCAATCAAAAGCTCGATTAAATGCCTCACAAAACTACTCATCTAGAGATCTATCTCAATAACTCTTCGTAACAAGAGGATAGACATAAACGAGTAATTCTTGAAACAATCAACACATAAGCAATACTATAACAAACAAGCTTACTCCTAACGAGCCTAGATCGAACGATTTCTCCCTTTTCAGTTATAAAATCGATTAATTAGATTAAGATGGTGATCAAACATCAAAACCCTAGGCTAAGCACAACTCGAGAGGATTGAGCAATTATCATGCATATAAACGAAATCGAACCGGAACGATCTTCCCCTAACCCTAGCTAATGGATTTAGTTACTCATAATGCATTCAACATCAACAAACATAATAATCAAAGCCATTCAATCAATAATAAAACCAAATGAAAGCTTATGATTAAATAATCCAATGTCGAAAGCAAGAGCAAACCGAATCCAAAAGTCAAATCTCGGAGTTTTCCTCTCCAAGATCGAATCACAAGATCAAATCTAAGAGAAAGTATGAGTTTTTTGAGTGAAAAGTACTGAAAAATCGAAACCTAGATCAAACATCAATGCCCCCATTCAAAATAAAATCTGTTGTTTTAAAAATCTGAATACGCGCTTCCCGCGGCCTTGGACAAGCTCGCGGGCCGCGGTGAAGGACTGGTCCGCGGCCGCGACTTTTCGCCACTGTACGCTGGTTCCAAATTCTCGACCTATCCGCGGCCGCGACTTCCTCCTCCGCGGCCGCGGTGAAGAAAACTGGGGGTTGGAGACATTTTGTACACCGCGGCCGCGGGAAGACCGTCGCGGGCCGCGGTGAAGACATTTCTGCTCAGATTTTCGTCCATCCCACACGCATGCCTCCGGACTCGGGTTTTAGTTCCGCCTTTTCCATCTCAACTCGATCCCAACTCTTTGACAACGATCACCTCATGGCTGCTTACCGAACAACTAACCTGCATCTTGCCACCACCAAGAAAAACGCAGATAACCGGGAGAAACAAACAAGAAAAACCAAAAACGAGCAGAATAAAAAAAATGCATGACACGACACAAATTGGACCAAGAATCAAAGAAAATAACCTAGAATGGGGAAAAATAAATGCAAAATAAACAAGGAAAGTACGACAAAAATGGAACGAACACGCGACAAGACGGTGGCAGAACCACCTCTCACACCACGTCTCAACCTCGCGGTCGAACGTTGCAGCCGCACCTAGAACAAACCACACGTCACGCCGACGTTGGGCGTACTCCCCTTGTGATTCCTCGTGAAGAAACCGCCGAGAGTCAGTCTGGACACTCACGGCCTTCGCCACCTCATACACGACACCGAATCCCCTCTAACCCGGTGCAGACCGTCCTTCGTCAACACATTGAAAGAAATCGAGCTCACCAAGAATCATTTTAACTTGAAACGTTGCGACGAAGGATCGCCGAATTGGAGAGTCGGCAAAGGATGCCCGAAGATCCTCCTCGATGGGCCTTGACCTCGGCACAAGTATATCTGGAAGCCGACTCCCCACTCACGCCTGAGCTCACTTCGGCACCTGTACTCGGAAAAGTCAAAGTTCCTCAAATTGGATTATACAATGGGACTTCGGATCCCGACTCACACCTCGGTCATTACACATCGTGGATGGACCTGCATGGGGCCTCAGACGCACTTCGGTGTCGCATGTTTTCTCTTACTCTGGGGCCTCGAGCTAAAAAATGGTACCACTCTTTGCCCCCTCATTCAATTTAGAAGTGGCAACAGCTGAGGTCGGCTTTCCGATCTCACTTCATTGGGGCCCAAGTTTGTTTAGTTCCAAAAGAATCCCTCGTAAATGTAACTTAAAAAGACGATGAAAGTGTCAATGACTATATTGCTCGATTTAATGACTGAGTACAAAACATGGAGCCATGTCATCCCGAGACCCTGCTTGTTATGGCTATCGTCGGGTTGAAACCGAACTCTATTTTTCGCTGGACATTGTGCCAGAATAAACCGAACACCTTCCAGGAATTCCTCGCCCGATCTCAGCAACATATCATTGCCGAAGAAGCCATGTCGGTCCCTGATTTTTATTTCAATTCATAGTCATAGAAGTCGGGAACCGATGAGAGAAAGGAAAACAAATCCTTTGACAAACAAAACAAAGCTCAATTTAGAGGTTACCCCCGAGGAGACGCCAACGACCCCGAAATCAGAGCAGCCCGGAAACAGTATGCCACTGACGTGAAATCTGGTTATCAAACCGTTTATTCAGCCGGAGCTGCCACCATTTATGAAGAGATCAAAGGGAAAGGCATTCTGCCCGATCCCAAACCGCTTTGGATGCCCGAGGAAAAATTGGACAAATCTCGATATTGCGACTATCACAAATCACCGGGGCACAACACTGATGAGTGTTTGAGTCTGTTAGCCGCCTTGTTGCATTTAATTGGTCATCCACAACTCCGGAAGTTCTATTGCTATACTGATCCTCAGAAAAGGGGGCCGGGACGCCAAATTGAACCTTATGATGAGGAAGAAGATGAAAACCGAGGTGCTATGCCGAAACGCATCCGGTAAGGAGACAAAGAAGTGTTCATGTTTACCTCGGAGACGATCAACACCGAAATAACTAGAAACTCTCGAGGCCGTAAACGAAGCCGATCTCCTAGTCCGATGCAAATTACCGTTCATTGAGTAAATACAAATAACTCCCGAAGTACCTTATCTCGTCGGCAAGTTAAAGCCTACGCCCGGCAAGCCTATAATTTGGATAAGCATGTTTTCACCATGGATCTACGAGACGTTCTCAATGCCCGAAACTGACCCATTACTTTCAACATGGAAGATGCGAATCATTTTGCACATCCTCATTCCGACGCACTCGTCATCACTGTTCCGATATGTGGCATCCTGGTCCATCGTGTAATGGTCGATACTGGGGCCTACTCAAGCATTTTGATACTAAAGGCCTTTGACAAGATGGGCCTTGATCCCTCCGACATCCGACCTTGCAACGATCAAATACAGGGATTTAACGGAAGCATTTCAAAGCCCATCGGCGAAATCACCTTGCCTGTCCGATTTGGCACTCCCGAACACATTACCAAGCTTGTTATGGAGACCTTTAAAGTTCTTGACATCAACAACGAGTATAACGCGATCATAGAAAGAACTGCTTTGTACAAACTCCGAGCTGCCGTTTCCATTTTTCATTATGCACTTAAATTCTCAACGACACGTGGTGAAGGAACGCATTATGGAGATCAAAGGGAAGCTCGAGAACTTATCACTTTTATACCATCCACCGGAGTCCATTCTGCCATTTCGGTCAACGAAAGAAATTCCTTGCCATTAGCCACTTCGGACAATACAATTTCCGAAGAACCGAGTCATGATGTCGTTGTCCCTGTCACTTCTGACCCTTTATCGGAGGACCGAAGGAGACGACCCAGAAAAGAACCAATCCTAGAAGAAGATGAATTGGACCCAAGAACTCAATTCAAAGAGAAAAGCCGAAATGATCGAGCCGAACCCGGAGAAGAAGTGGAGTTGATTTATATTGACGAACCAACATGCCAAAAATCATTGCGCATTGGGAGTCATCTCCAAGAACCTCTCCGGTCTGAACTCATCTCGTTTCTTAGAAGTAATTCTGATGTTTTTGCTTGGAAACACGAAGACATGAAGGGCATTGACCCCGGTGTCGCTAGCCACAAGTTTAATCTTGACCGAACTGTCCGGCCAGTCGTTCAAAAACGAAGAAAATTGGGACCGGATCGTCAGAAAGCATTGGAGGAGAAAGTCAAGAAACACATCGACAACAAGTTCATTAAGGAAGCTAAGTATCCGACATGGGTCTCAAACCCAGTCCTCGTCAAGAAAAGCAATGGCCTTTGGAGGTTATGTATCGACTTCTTCGATCTGAATAAAGCGTGCTCGAAACACAGTTACCCACTTCCTCACATAGATTATATGGTTGATGTCACCTCAGGACACGAGCTGATGAGCTTTATGGATGCCTATTTCGGTTATAATCAAATTCCTATGGATCCCGAGGACTCGAAACACACCTCGTTTTATTCGGCCTGAGGCTTATACTGCTATACCATGATGCCGTTCGGGTTAAAAAACGCTGGGGCCACTTATCAACCTCTCGTGAACAAAATGTTTGCTAATTTGATAGGCCATACCATGAAAGTCTACATAGACGATATGCTCTTCAAGTCAGTGCACGCTCCTGACCATATAACGCACCTTCAGGACATGTTCGACATCCTCCGATCTTATTCCATGGTCTTAAATCCTAAGAAATGCACCTTCGGAGTCGAGTCCGGAAAGTTTCTGGACTATATGGTTAGCCAACGGGGAATTGAGACCAACCCGGCCAAGATAAAACTATTCAAGATTTAACTCCCCCGACCTCGGTCAAGGGTGTTCAGGCCCTAACTGGCCGACTTACCGCGCTTAACTGGTTCATCTCCAAGTCTACAGATCGTTGCAAACTGTTTTTCGAAGCGATCAAGAAAGGGAAGCATTTTGAATGGACCGAAGAGTGTCAAAAAGCACTCACCAGCATTAAGGAAACTCTTGCTTCCCCTCCGACATTACAGAAACAAAAACCCGAGGAAATGTTGTTCCTGTACCTCGTAGTTAGTGATTCGGCGATTAGCGCCGTCTTGATACGTGAAGAAGGGATATTACAGTCACCTATTTATTATGTCAGCAAGGCCCTACATGATGCCGAATTACGCTATCCCCCTATGGAGAAGTTCACGTTTGCACTTGTCACTGCTGCTCGGAAGCTACGACCTTATTTTCAAGAACATTCCATTACTGTCCGCACTTCGTACCCATTACGACAGGTCCTACACTGACCTGATACCTCGGGGCGAATGATAAGATGGGCCGTCGAACTCGAACAGTTCGACATTGACTATCAACCGAGGACTGCAATGAAGGCACAAGTCCTATCCGACCTCATTGTCGAATTCACGCCGACTGTAGAAGTTCACGATGACAACCAACCATGGGTTCTCTACATTGACGGATCTTCTACAGCAAACCGAGCAGGTGCGAGAATAGTCTTGTCTAATCCGGAAAACCGGTTGTTCTGTCATTCGGTTAAATTTTTTTTCCCGCTACCAACAACGAGGCCGAATATGAAGCTTTGCTATCCGGATTGAATTTAGCTGAATCCATGAACGTGAAGTACCTTAAAGTCTTCTCAGACTCACAATTCTTGGTCAATCAAATTCATGGCTCATATGAAGTCAAGGAACCTCGGTTAACACCATATCTATCCTTGGCAAAACAGAAGTTATCGAAATTCTCCGTTGACGTCGAACACATTCCTCGAACTCTTAATGTTCAAGCAGATGCATTGTCCCGACTAGCCTCGAGTACCGGGATGGAGAGCATGGAATATGTCCAAGTCGGTTAGCAAGAACAACCGTCGACACCATCGATCCGGTAGCATCACCAAAACCTCCGACTTGGATGGATCCCATTATTCAATACTTGGAAACTGGGGCCTTACCTCCGGACCCTAAAGAAGCTCGAGAACTTCGAATTCGAGCAGCTCGATACACATTGGATAATGGAACCTTGTTCAAAAGAGGATATTCAGTTCCACTTCTAAAATGTTTGACTGAATCCGAATCGCGATACGTTCTTGAAGAAAAGCATGAAGGGATTTGTGGAAGCCACCCTGGTGCTCAAGCTTTGTCTTATAAGATTTTGCGACAAGGATATTATTGGCCGACCTTAAAAACCGATGTCGCCACATGGGTCCGCAAATGTCCGAAGTGCCAATTTTTTGCACCCAACATTCATCAATTCCCTGAAGAGCTCAAATCAATCTACAGTCCATGGCCTTTCGCTAAATGGGGAATCGACCTCATCGGTCCCCTGCCCACCGGAAAAGGTGGCGTCTGGTTTGCCATTGTTGCGGTTGACTACTTCACCAAATGGGCTGAAGCCGAACCATTAGACACGATAACTGAACAAAAAGTTGTTGACTTTGTATGGAAGTCCATCATTTGCCGCTTCGGAGTGCCGAACTCCATTATCACCGACAACGATCGACAATTCGAAGGCAAGCGGCTTGAATCTCTTTGCTAAGAATATAACATCAAACACTTCTTCTCTTCGCCCTATCATCCACAATCTAACGGCCAAGTTGAAGCTGTTAATAAGCTCATAAAGAATAGACTCAAAACCCGACTTGATGCCACCAAAGGAGCCTGGCCTGAAGAGTTGCCTCACGTCTTATGGGCCTATCGAACAACTACCAGAACTTCTACCGGCGAAACTCTGTTTTCACTAACTTACGGCTCAGAAGCCGTGGTCCCAGTCGAACTCGGTGAACCTACTTAGCGAATTCATCATTTCACCGAAGAGTCCAACTCGGACAACATGAAAGCTAACTTGGACTTGCTTGAAGAACATCGTGCCCGTGCTGAACTCAAGAACGCCGCTTACAAACATAGAAGCGAGAGATATGTCAATTCTAAACTCAAGCCTCGTTCATTCTGGGTTGGCGAACTAGTCCTCAAGCGTATAATGGGGCTTGACCCCGGTCCGCTTAAACCGAAGTGGGATGGTCCATTCCAGATCATTGAAATCCTACCCCATGGAGCATATCGACTCGCTCATCCTGATGGAACTCCACATCAATACCCGTGGAATGCTGTATTCCTAAAGAAGTTCTACCAGTGAATGGTCCGAAGTCGGGCAGCCGATTTTCCTTTAGAACGGACCTTCTTTTTTGCCTCTTTGAGGAAACGAAGATGCTCTTCTGATGTAATGAAAGCTGGAGACTTTCACTTTTAAAATCCAAGCAACAACTCAGTACCGATGTAAAATATCTTGAAACTCGGTTCTATCAGTATTTTGTACCGATGTAAACATTGCGACACTCGGTCTCGCTGATACCCCGTAATACATCCAAATCCCACGCATGGTTTGGTTGGGGTTGAAGCTCGTCCACATCACTTCAGGAAACATTATTTGACGGGTCCCGCTAACAACCAAATACAACATCGACAACTCGGTTGGGGCTACTTCATAATCAGACTCTGACGAAGTTCGGTGAACCCAGTTTGTTTTATGAACGACATAGAATGTGTTAAGTTCTGAAAATTCTTAGTAAGTTTGCATACCGACTGACACTATTAGCCGAACTCATTAAAGAAGATCAATGTGGAACATGGAATTTAACAGGCCAGTCTTATGTTTGTACTGAGTTCATAACACTTGGTCTGAAAATTGCTGAATTTTGCACAGCAAACACGAACAAAAGTCAAAATTCGACAAACTTTCTTGATCTATATTATAAAGTCGGGAAAATTCACGATTATATATTTCCTACTAAGGATGTCAACATGCTGACACCCCGACTATATACTTCAAAATAATAAAGCTTATAAAAATACTAATATTTAAAAAGTTTCAAGCATTATCATCCTTATTCCCGTCATCTCGGCCAACGCCGTTGCCCTCTCCGACTTCCTCCTCGGTGGACATCTGTTCGGAAGCCGCTCCAACACCGCTATCTCTTTTGCCTTGGCAGCATCATCAATGGCCGCATCCGACACCGGGACGAGCTCATCACGCGGGTCCTTCACTTCGTCAGATTTGCCCTCAGCCGGCGTGACAACTTTAACAATCTCCACCTCCCTGTCTGTCGACTTGGCTTTCTCCTCGATATAAGCCTCGACTTTGGTTCGGATTTGCTCTGGGGTCATGTCGTCAAAGTTCTACTCCACTTCCACGTCGGCGAGCGTCGTGACATAGATGTCGGCCAGCTCCTTCCTTTTCTCCTTCTCTCCTTCCAGAATCATATTGACATAAGCACGTCAGAGGAGAGCCGCCCTTTCTTCGGAAAGTGGGGGCAAGTCGAGGTTCGCAGCCATCTCCTCAGCTCGGCGGAGCATCCACACGCAGAACTCCCGCTCATCCTCATCGGCTTCCATGTGCATGCCTTTGACCTCCATGTCAAAACCATATTTTTGGAGCTTGTGGAATAGGAAGAAACGCAGCTCGTCAATATCATAGTAGCCAGCAGTATACCACTCTATCACCCAACGGAGGTTAAGACAAGTGTTCATCTCTATCTCAAGGTCGGGTCCGACGACCTCATCGTTCACACCGGCGTGCGTAGCCTCCACCTCGGCATCTTCACCGTCCTGAATAGCTGCGACCTCGGGAACAGAATCTTTACCGGCCTGAAAGCCAATCTCATACATGGTTTCGCCATAAGAAGATTTTTCTTTCTCAAGCTTCGCCATCTCGGCTTGATGAGCATCCCGCTGCCGGCCCACAAGTTCGCGGACCTCGGTACACTCTTTACAAGTTGTGTCATGCTCAGTCTTCTCTTTCAACAACTTCTCCTCCACTTCCTCGGTCGTGGCTTCCAACGCCTTGAAATTCTCTTCAGCGAAGGCAAGGCGCGCCTTAAGTTCTTCCATTTCGGTTTGGAGGGCCTTTTTCTCCTCGGATAACGCCGAAATATCGTTCTGCACCACTTCCAGTTGTGAAGCCTGTGCAGCAAGTTCAACTTTCAAATCGGCCTCGGCCTTAGCCGCCTCCTCCCTCAAAGACACGATCATGGCGTCTCGCGCAGCAATAATGTCCTTCTTCCCATCCAACTGTGCCGTGATTCAGCTGTGATCATCTTCAGCAGCGACCAAACTGACCAGAGCTCGACCCAAACATGCCTCAGCGTAGCTCAACTTGTCCACACTGGACAAAGAAGAGACTCCCACTTCGGATTTGGGGTCCCACACCATCAGGGGCACACGCGCTGCACTTTTTGCGTTCTCTGACATGTCAATCCTTGAGGACATGTGAGGAGACTTTACTGATTGGAAAGTAAACCACTCCTCAACCACACCTTCGGGCACCTTCTGTAACACCCCGCTTATCAGAGTAAATTTTTCGCAACTTATTTCGAAAATACTTATAAATTTTTCGAAACCTTCTTAACTCGGGATGCTACTAACTTATCTACTTTAAAAATCTATTTACTTAAACTTTATCTAAAAACTAAGTTAGACATAAATAAAACATATTTTAAACATTGAACAAATATAAAAAAAAAAACTTAACAGTTCATACAATCAACTTGATAAATCAACCTTTAAAATCACACTTAAAATCACACTTGTTAAAATCTTAAAGAAACGTAGCGGAAATCTTACAAGCGTGGTTTACAAACCGAAATCTTATTGAAAATTCTCAATAGAAACTTATTCACATCCACGACCACCACAGCTCCTCACACCTGCGCACCGTCTTTAATTCTTGAAAAAAATGATAATAGTGAGGCGTGAGTACTAATCAACTATACTCCGTAAAAACCCATACTAAAGTAAACATCAATAATAATATCAATATCATGATCTTTGGTATGTATTTAAGCTTAATCTTTCGGTATCTAACCGATACTTTAACTTGA
>CACSLK010034598.1:33022616-33042343 GCA_902706635.1 Striga hermonthica
AATAGACCAAAATATCATCAATAAAGACGATGACAAATTGATCTAAATACTTGTGGAAAACACGGTTCATCAAATCCATGAATACCGCTGGTGCATTACTTACCCCAAACTGCATCACCACAAACTCGTAGTGACCGTATCTTGTTCGAAACGCAGTTTTAGCTATGTCAGATTCCTTAATCTTCAGTTGATGATAGCCTGAGCGTAAATCTATTTTTGAAAATACGCAAGATCCTCTCAACTGATCAAACAAATCATCTATCCTTGGGAGCGGATATTTATTCTTTATCATTAACCGGTTTAAATCCCGATAATCGATACACATCCTCATGGAACTATCCTTCTTCTTGACAAACAATACAGGTGCTCCCCAAGGCGAAACACTTGGTCTAATGAAACCAAGTTTCAACAACTCTTGAATTTGAGTTTTTAACTCTTGCAATTCTTTTGGTGTCATCCGATATGGTGCCTTCGACACAGGCGCTGCTCCAGGAACAAGATCGATTTTGAACTCCACTTGCCTGTTGGGTGGTCTTCCTGGTAATTGGTCCGGGAACACATCCACAAACTCACGAACAATTGGAAAATCATGAGGTGTTTGTGCTCTCGAATTTTCGTCAACAATGCTCACCAAATATCCTTGACAATCCTTCCGTCTTATAATCTTCCTTGTCTTCGCCATAGAAATCACCCGAGGCAACGTTCGCGTCTTCGAGCCGTAGAAAGAAATTTGATCCTCCTCCGAATGATAAAGAATTACCTCTCGGTCATGACAACGAATATCAGCACGGTAACGTGTTAGCCAATCCATACCGAGTATGAGGTCAAAATCCCTCATCTCGATGACGTACGCGCCGACCTCCAAGATTCGTCCTCCAATATTGAGTCTAAGGTTATCTGCCTTAGAACTCGTCACTATTTTCCGTCCTGAGGCTAAGCTTACCTCAAGAGGGTCAACAGTGTTAATGAATTTAGCTCCTATGATTTCTATACATCGTTTTGACACGAACGAATGCGTCGCTCCCGTATCAAACAATGCAAAAGTAGGAATATCGTTCAGAATAATCATCCCAGACATAGTACCTGGGTTCTGTTCTGCCTGAACTTGCTCCACAGCATACACTTGAGCTTGAGGTCCTGCCCTCTGCTGCTGAGGCTGCCCCTGATTCCTCTGCTGCTGCCTCTCTGGACATTCCTTGAGATTATGACCAGGCTTCCGACAGAAAAAGCAAATATTCTGCCCTGCTAAACATTCTCCTGGATGACTACGCCCACATTTGCCACAAGCTGGAAATTGTGGTCGATTAGCTTGCTGCTTCTGCTTGTTATTATTCTGGGGACCTTTCCACTTCCTCTTGTTCTTATCTTTAGCCTGCTGGACAGGCGTGGGCTACACTGGTGGTTGAGCTGGAATTTGAGCAATTGGCTGCACCTGAATTTGGCCATCGCCCCTCCGGAAACTTGCGTCTACTTCTTGAGCCTTGGCCACTATATCAGCATAAGTCTGAATACAGTGTCCAGCTACATGATGACGAATTTCTCGTTGTAACCCATCTTGGAATCGTCTTGCCTTTTTAGCCTCTGTGTCCACCAGATATTTGACAAAAGACCCCAATCTAGTAAACTCTCTCTCATACTCATCAACTGTACGATTTCCTTGGGATAATGCCAAGAATTGACGTTCCATCTCAGTCCGATAGTGAGCTGGATAGTATTTCTCTTCCATCATCTCCTTGAATTGCATCCAAGTGAGATTTTCTTTCTCCCCAGGACGCATGCCCCAGTAGGAGTTCCACCATAGCCAAGCATCTCCGGTCATTTGCAGTTGAGCACAAATAATACGCTGCCTTTCTGTGCATTCAGTGATCTCAAAAATGGTTTCGAGACCCTGAATCCACTCCTCCACTAGACAAGGATCTCCTTGTCCCGAGAATTTCTCAGGGTTGTACCCACGAAATTGAGTAACGACTTCTGATGTCGTTATTTCTCTTCGAGCTTGGGGTGCCATCTAAAATTTATCGTAAAAGATAAACTTTTAATACACTCAGAAAATGTATTCGTAATTCTATAGATATTGAGCATATAATATGATTCATAAAATTCGAATATCTTGTCGAGCATAGACTTAGTAATTTGCATATATTTAAATTTCATAAAAACTTTTAACAACACTTACCTGGTAGTCGGCGAGGTGTGAGTGTGGTGTGATCGATTTTCCTTGAAACTTTCTTTCTTAAACTTTTAGTATACAGAGCTCTTAATTTTAGCTCTGATACCAACTGTAACACCCCGCTTATCAGAGTAAATTTTTCGCAACTTATTTCGAAAATACTTAAAAAATTTTCGAAACCTTCTTAACTCGGGATGCTACTAACTTATCTACTTTAAAAATCTGTTTACTTAAACTTTATCTAACAACTAAGTTAGACATAAATAAAACAGATTTTAAACATTGAACAAATATAAAAAAAACTTAACAGTTCATACAATCAACTTGATAAATCAACCTTTAAAATCACACTTAAAATCACACTTGTTCAAATCTTAAAGAAACGTAGCGGAAATCTTACAAGCGTGGTTTACAAACCGAAATCTTATTGAAAATTCTCATTATAAACTTATTCACATCCACGACCACCACAGCTCCTCACACCTGCGCACCGTCTTTAATTCCTGAAAAAATGATAATAGTGGGGCGTGAGTACTAATCAACTGTACTCCGTAAAACCCATACTAAAGTGAACAGCAATAATAATATCAATATCATGATCTTTGGTATGTATTTAAGCTTAATCTTTCGGTATCTAACCGATACTTTAACTTGAACTTTGCAACTACCGGTAACTTGGGCCGGTTCTCACGTGATCACATTCTGGGGTCGCCTCCCACAGAACCCAGTCTTGACTGAGCGAGCTTAATACTTTACTTAACTTTATACATACCTCGAACATGATAATAGCTATTATACTCAATGTAATACCCAGTCTGGGTCCCCACCTTTCTTCTCGAAAATTGTTTGACAATCTTAAGTGTTGTTCTGGTAGCTGACTCCTCAAGCTACATAAAAATATAAGCAAATAAATACTAATTACTATGCTCTTAATATTCTCAATAAGTGCTTGACTTGGCTAACTTCTCTGGATTTAAAATAATCAGTTCTAAGTGGCTAACTCTTCCCAGAAAAATACTAAATAAACTTATAGAGCTTCAACTCGACATACATGTGGTCTTGATGTTATATATGACTGATTTCTCATCACAAAATTCTAAAATTTGACATGCATGCTTTCAACATATATAAACATGTCATAAAAATTTCATAATTTTATCATGCATATATCTCAACTTATGCCCTTTCAAAGTCACTGCTGGAACATGCACATAAAATTCAGCTTGCACGATAAACTTTAAAAATTTATTACTCGAGCTATACTTAACCAAAAGACATGATTCTTGCTCCTATGTACTCATTATTTACACAAGAAATAGCCATAATAATTTTAATATACCAGGTTATACATAGCATGCTTAATTCGAAATCAAACAACACATAACAATCATGCATACGATCTAACATAACTTCTTACTTCATGGCATGATTATAAATACTTAAAAGCTAGAACTTTAGCATATTTTAACACATATGAAGGCACTTTAAATTATCTATAAAGAATTCTAAAAGGAGGACTTATTACCTTCTTCTTCTTGCTTGAAACTAAAATTTGAACTTGAAAATTAATTCTTCACCTCTCCAAAATTCCCACAACTTATTAATCTCTAATGAGTTATATAACTTTTGAAACTTTTCTTTGATGAAAATAATCTAATTTAAGGCCTCTATTTATAGCCACAAAAGAGGGGACAAGATGATTGAGTGAAGAAATAAACAAAATAAACAAACAAAACTTGTAAAAATAAATGAAGATATTAAATGGTAATCTTAACTTATAAACTTAACCAATCTATAGTCAATGCTTAAAAAGGCCCCATAATGTGATCTCAATCTGATTGACATAAAAAAAATTCGTGAAATATGGAAAAATCTAGAATTTACGGAACCGAATTCGGACTTAAAACGTACAATTACCGTAAAATCAAAAATTCTAATAATTTCATATTTCCTTCTTTTGCTTTTGGTATTTTTTTTCTTTTAATGCTAAAAAAAACTTTTCTTATCTTGTAGTCTACTAAACATATAGAGAGGAAATAATTTAATTTATTTTCTGGAAGTGAAATCGAACTTAAATTTTCGACTACAATCGAAAACCGGAAAAACTCGAAAATTTTAAAACCTTCATATTTCTCTCTTAATAATTTAAATAGACTAAACTGTCTAAATAAATTAATATACTCAAATGATTAAATTAAACACTCATGTCAAATTAATCATAAACTTATTAAACAACTTGAAATAATTAATCCCTACTAATAAAATCTATTTCTAAAATAAACGGATCAGAATCAATTAATGAAATGGCTCGATTACTAAATAAAATTTAACCGAGAATACTTTCAACTTAAATTCAAACTTATAACTTATAACTTAATAACTGGACTCGCTACTAGAAACGAGCATTATTAATAAAAGTAAATATTTCAAATCTCAGAACTAAAATAATTACTTTTATTAATAACTGAGTGGGATATTACACCTTCACCTTGGCATCCCTCTCGTCGTCGATTGACAAAAATGACTTTTCGAACAGGGGAGATCCATCTGTACTCTTCACTACAGCTCTACGACCGGAGTCGTGCTTCTTCTTCGATCTCTTCTCCACTCTGGAGGAAGCTCCTGCATCAGACATTTTCACTAATTTTCTCTTCTTCCTCTTCTCTGGTTGGTTGGACTCCACAGACTTCAGAGGGGATGAGTGTTTCTCTGGCTCATCTCTTGGCACCTCGAAGTGCGTTAGCTCGGACATGACCAACTCGGTTCCCAGTACATTTGGCTCGGGCTCAGCTTGATTAATCGCAGCAGCATCCACAACCGGCAGCACCTCGGTAGGTGCAACTTCTTGTGGAGACTCCCGACTTTCCGGGATAGCCGCCGACGTTGCACTTGACCCCACTTCGGTTGACTTCTTACCAGTGGTTTTCTGGCCAGCAGTCCTCTTCACCAAGGCACGAAATAAATCTCTCCTCATGACGTTGGTTAATCGCAGATCTCGGCTCTTGCCAAATTTTGATTGCAGATCCTTATTCGGATAGCTACGTCTGAAGTCTTTGGCTTTCTTAACAGTCCGGTAACCTAAAAATCCGAGTAACGGATAGTATACTGCACCAAGACATAAGACAAACAAAATCACCAACAGTTATTTTGCGCGTATTAAAGTATTGGTAAAGCTACCGGATATTGAAGTTCCCTTACTGGGGTCAGATTTTGAAGTAGGGACTCCAGAAGATAGACCAGCAGCTTCAACCTTCGGGTCTACCATAAGCTTTCTATAGTCCCGAATATCTTTGTCCAAACCAGCGAGCACAAGCAACTTCCCGCCGAATTCCGGACTAAGTTTCGGCTCCTTCTGCTTCGTCTCTTTTTCTACAAAGGGTAAAAGTTCCAACCTGTTAGTGCACAGAACAAAGCCGACATCAGAAAAATATACAAGGAATAAAGAACAAATTGAACTCACTCGCTCCGGTATGAATTTCCATTGGGATTGTCATCCCGTCAATCCGAGGTTCATGGAATAAACTCTCAGATTGCCATTCTCCTCAAACCCACAACCATTCTTCCTGGAAGCCATGGAGGGTTCCGGGATGTCAGTTATTATCTCACCGACTTGCAGACCATGTTGCGGTTTCGCTCCGGCAAAGAAACAACACGAAGACTTTGCCACTCTCCTCTTTGGGCTATTTTTAAAGGCGAAAATACTTCTCATTTCGTCACACGACGGCAAACCCTCACCTCTCTCATGTAATAACACCATCAGTCCAATAATTTTCTTCCAGCTATTCGGTGTTATTTGGCATAGCGGTAACCCCCAACTCCGGAGGTATTCCGTGATCAAACTCGGCAACGGGAACCGCAATCCCGACCTCAAACTCTCAGCAAATATGCCGACACAACCCGGAGGAGGAATAGTTATTCTCTTCCTGGGGTAAGGCGCAAAATTCTTCACCGAGGGTGGAATCCGAACTTGTTCTCGAAGCATCACCACATCGGCGTCGGTCAAAATACTCGACTCACCTTCGAAATTGACCACCGGGTCAGGCCACCGCCTCACTGGTCTCCTCCAATGAGGTTCCTCGACATCAGCCGCATTTTCCTCGCCCACACAGTCACCATCCTCATCGTTCGGCTTAATATCTAAGTGCCTCACTAACATCTGGATCCCACCGATAATACTCAAAAGCTAATTCAACCAATTCCGAGTCATGGTATACCTCCAATGGAACCGAATCCGTACTGGAAAAACTCGCAACCGCCTTACCCTTTCCTTTTGACACCATCGAATGAAAATATATAGGACAAGGAAATGAAATAAAATCGACAATGAAGCTTACCAAGAGATGAACTAACGGACACTCGCGCACCAAGAACAAATCGCAAATTTGCAGAAGAATGTCGATAGCAATACTTAAGAATTTGAAGATAAATGCAAAAGTGAAGAAAGTTCGATTAAAAATCTCGACGCCCTATTTATAATCTCCGATTTCTGACCGTTGGAGACATTAATTAAGGGCGCGTGCAACCGACGCGACCCCTAATTCCAAGCGGTGCCATCCCTTCATCTGACCAGAACCTACTGTACACGTGGCACCCTATTAAAGTAACCGTTATTTCATTTAAGACCATTACGGCGCGACCCTTCACACTGCGCATTAAATCGCCGACCGTTACGTCTCTTCAGATTTTTTCTACCAGCAATTTGTTGCAATTTCACCAAGTGTCCTCATTTCAGAAAATGTTCGTCACCCCGGATTATATAATCCACTTCGGTCACTTCGTCACTTCGTACACACAAGCATATCCGAATAGGCGCTTCCACCTTAAAAGTTTATTACCGATTCAGAGTATCGGTCCGTTTTGCAGTATCGACGGCCACCACTTCGTATGCCCGCCAATACTGGGGGTCTCTCTGTTATCATCCGATTCAGTAAATCAAGGTTATTAGCCTCGAACTGCGTTATTACCGATAATGACGTGACCAACAGTCATCTCGGTCCACATATCGAACCGACCAAAGCTATAGAAAACCTAGCTGATCCTCACAACCGAGGTCTTTCCAGAACCGAAGTCGATATAAACCGAGGTCATCACCTCCTAAGCTGATGACAAGGCACCTACGCGCCTCTTTCGCAAATCACGAGACCAAGTGGGACCCACTGATGCTGCCGCCCACCAAAAAGTAGCTTTATGTAAAAAGCATCGCACAAATCTCGATATGTATCTAAAAAAGTTACTATAAATAGCAAACTCATGATACTTGTACGGGATTAGATTCCCAAACCGAACCTTTTTATGATGAAACAAGAAACATCTCATAGAAGCTTTTCACCTCGGTTCACCTCGGACCGGGGCCATTGTTGAGTATTTCATACATACTTTACGTTCAAATCACTAATAATCATCAAGTAAATCTATCATCAGATCGTTCTTAACAATCGCATAACAACAGGGTCTCCTTAATTTATTTTTTTGGTCGGTCCCACATGTTATGTACATCCTATATACACTATTATGTACCTATACATTTCTCTAATCCCCTATATATAATTCCCGAATGCGCTGAGCCTGCGTGACTGCTTCTGGTGCTTCGGAATCATAATTGACGAAGAATCATGCTTCGTAATTAAGTTTGGACAAATAATATTGATATATTAATTATTAATAATCTAGGTTCGGACATTCCCTAAATATTATTTAGCTAACTTAGGTATTTTAATATCATTTGTACTAATATAACCCTTTAATTCTTTGTAATTATACATAGTGAGGCACTGGTGACTAAAAGTTGATAGCTTTTGTGTTTCTTATCGGTTTTACATATATAATATATCATCTTTTGATGATCTTCGATTTTACATCCATATTGTATATATGAAATAAATAAATTATATTTATCTTTATAATAATAAAAAATAATAATATTTCATAAAATTCATTATAAAAATAAAATTATTTCTTAATTGATATATTTATGTATAATGTAGTTATATGTTGTAAGTTAAAAACATTATTCTAATATAACACATGTAAGTCGCACAAATAAGAAGTGTCATACTAAATATATAATAATATATATATTTTATACATGGTATTTAAATTTTTAACTAATTTTTCTCATTAATTTTAGATATAAAAAAAAAATTAGCAAGCACCCGTGTAATACACAGAAGTTGTACTAGTAATAATAATAATAGATGGGAACAACTATTGAGTTTGTAGGGTTGGATGTGGAATATTTAAGTGCATAGACATTTGACCTGCAACTAAGTACAATAATGTAAGATAGATTACCGAGAGACATAAAGATTTTTAAGTTTTAAATCAAATTATATTTTATTATTTGCTTATATTTTTACTTTTACATTAACCGAAAATTTGAGCACATGTGTTCTATTTTCAATAATATCAAAAATCAAATCAGAATGTATCCTAATAAAATTTTATACCAAAAAAATTATAGTCATTCCATACCAAAATTGAATATCTCAATAAAATTTCATGCCAAAAATATTTCATCCAATTTATACCTTAAATTACTTTATTTATTTCCCAATATAGTAAATAAGATTTTTTTGGCTGGAAACAATTACTATTTTAAAAACTATCAAATCTTTATATATATATATATATATATATATATATATATATATGGGGATCCAATGAGTCCACTCCTTAAAATAAGTTCACTCCTTAAAATGAGTCCACTTCTTATATATATATTAATGAAATAATAAAATAATTATTAGTTGACTCCGGCGTTGACCGTTGACTTCCGACGTTGACCGTTGACTTCCGGCGTTGACATGTTGCCTTTGGTTTGCAATATGTATGAAGTAAATATGCATCCAGTACCATGCATTCAATATGAACTAAATATGCATGAGATATGAATTGCAATGCAGTCCTTATGAACTAAATATGCACCAATAATATCTACTAAGTATGCACCTGTTATTAACTAAATATGCATCTGTTATGAACTAAATACGCATCATGAATAAACTAAATATGCAGCGTAAAATATGCAATAAAAATGTACATTTTATATAGGTAATATATGATGCATATTGTTATCATCTGATCCGGTAATTCGGGATTACTTATCCAAGATCATGTGTTATGAAAATCATCATCAGCGGAACACTTGAATCCCGCTTGTCCCGAGTTATGTTGCAAAACCGAGCTTTGTCCGGCATGAAGGAAAACCGACTTGCTCCATGAAGACCGAGGTCACGACAAACCGAGGTCATCGTAAACCGAAATCCCCATGAACCGAGGTCACCATCCACGAAGCTGGTGACAAGGCGCCTATGCGCAATTTTCACACATCACGAGATCCTTCATCATTCAAGCGGGACCCACTCACATGGCCGCCCACCAAAAGTTACTTTACAAGAAAAAGCTACCGTACACCTTGAAATACAGGCCCAAAATGTTATTATAAATAGGACGTTTATATTCTTGTATAGGGATCGATCTCTGAACATTCAATACATATATACAAAAACTGTGCCACCTTTCACCTCGGTTCACCTCGGACCGTGGCCATTGTTTGTGTCTTGAATGCATGTTTTACGTTCAAGTCACTCAAAATACTTAATTAATCAAACTTTCAATCGTTGTTAATAATCGCATAACAACAGTTTGGCGCTAGAGGAAGGGCCTCATAAGTTTTTTGAGGTTAATCTTCAATCCTTGGCTTTTCAGCCATCTCAATCACTGTAAACATGTCTCATTCAGATCATCGTGGTCACACGTTGTGAGACGGACACAGTCGTTGTGCTGCTCAATCTGCCAGGCGTCCTGCGGCAATACCCAACCTACCTGACTATACCACTCTGTTTCAAAATCTGGAGTTTGCACGCGGGTTTGCTGCCTTGTTGGCTCAAACTGTCCCCGGGATGTCGACGACAGCGCCGGGACAATCTATCATCCCTACAACCCCTGCAAACCCGAGAATTCCATATGCCCGACGTGACGGTGGCGGGACTACTTCTCACGCCACGTCCCAGCCTCATACTCGAACGTCGCAACCACACCAAGAACGCGTAGCGCTTCACGCTGAGGTAGCACGCACTCCCCCGGTGGTTCCTCACGAAGAAACTGCTGAAAGTCAGTCAGGGCAACCACGACGCTCTCCACCACTCGCGCAGCCTCGAGCCCATTCACATCCAGCTCGAACGGACCTTTGGCAACAAATAGAAAGAAACCGGTCAGCTCGACAAGAATCCTCTGAATTAGAAACGTTACGAAGAAGAATCGCCGAGTTGGAAAGTCAGCAGAGAGTGCAGGAAGAACCCCCTCGACGGTCCTCTACCTTGGCACAAGTATATTTAGAAGATGACTCTTGTTTAACACTTGAGCTCACCTCGGAACCCATAGCGGGAAAAGTCAAAGTCCACCAAATCGGACTATACGACGGGACGTCGGATCCTGACTCCCACCTTGGTCATTATACGTCGTGGATGGATCTCTATGGGGCCTCGGATGCACTTTGGTGTCGTATGTTTTCCCTCACTCTGGGGCCCCGGGCTAAAAAATGGTGCCACTCTTTACCTCCTCATTCTATCTGGAAATGGCAACAGTTGAGGTCGGCTTTTCGATCTATTTTATAGGGGCCCAAGTTTGTTTGGTTCCAAAGGAGTCTTTAGCTAACGTAACTAAAAACGATGACGAAAGTGTCAAGGATTAAATTGCTCGATTTAATGACTGAGTTCAAAACATGGAGCCATGCCATCCAGAAACTTTGCTTGTCATGGAAATTGCCAGGCTGAAACCGAATTCCATTTTTCGTTGCACGTTGTGCGAGAATAAGCCGAATACCTTTCAAGAATTTCTTGCTCGAGCTCAGCAGCATATTATTGCCGAGGAAGCGATATCGGTCCCCGACTTTAATTTCAATCCTAAGTCATCCAAGTCGGGAACCGATGACAGGAAGAAAAACAAGTCTTACGAAAAACAAAAGAAATCGCAAATCCAAGGTTATCCTCGAGGAGATGCCAACGATCCCGAAGTTCGAGCTGCTCGGAAACAATATGCCAATGACGTAAAATCAGGGTACCAAACTGTTTATTCAGCCGGGGCTGCCACCATATACGAAGAGATCAAAGGAAAGGGTATCTTACTCGAACCCAAACCACTTCGTATGCTTGAGGACAAGCTGGATAAGTCACGTTACTGCGACTATCACAAATCACCAGGACACAATACCGACGAGTGCCTAAGCCATTTAGCTGCTCTGCTACGCTTAATCGATCATTCGCAACTCAGGAAGTTTTATCGCAACTCTGATGCTCAGAAACGGGGATCGAGATGCCAAATCGAGCCGTATGATGAAGACGAGGATGAAGACTGGTGCCATGCCGAAACGAATCCGACAAGGAGAAAAAGAAGTCTTTATGTTCACCTTGGAGGTTCTTAATGTTATTCAACCGGGAATTCTCGAGGACTTAAGAGGAATCGATCGCCAAGTCCTTTGCAGATCACTGTCAACCGAGTAAACACCAATAACCCCCGGTGTGTAGCATCCCGTCGTCAAATTAAAGCTTACGCTCGATAGGCTCACAATTCGAATAAGAAAATTTTTACTACCGATCTGCATGATGGTCGTAATGCACGAAATTTCCCTATTACCTTCAACATGGAAGACGCGAACCACTTTGCGCACCCCCACTCTGACGCTCTTGTCATTACTGTTCCGATATGTGGAATTCCGGTTCACCGTGTTATGGTTGACACCGGGGCCTACTCAAGCATTCTGATGCTGAAAGCCTTTGATAAAATGGGTCTTGACCCAGCGGATATTCGACCATGCAACGACCAAATACAAGGGTTCAACGGGAGTATTTCACGACCTATTGGCGAGATCACTGTACCCGTCAGATTCGGTACGGCGGAACATATTACGAAACTCGTCATGGAAACCTTCAAAGTTCTCGACATCAACAACGAATATAACGCTATCATTGGGAGAACTGCCCTATACAAGCTCCGAGCCGCTGTTTTTATCTTCCATTACACACTCAAATTTACGACTAGTCGCGCAGAAGGAACACATTACGGGGACCAAAGAGAAGCTCGAGAACTCATCACCTTCATACAATCCACCGGAGTCTACTCCACCACTTTGGTCGATGAAAGAAATTCCCAACCATCAACCACCTCGGACGACATGATTTCTGAGGAACCGAGGCATGAAACTGACGTCCCCATCACCTCGGACCCTTTAACTGAAGACTGAGGAAGATGACCTGGAAAAGAACCAATCCAAGAAGAAGATGAATTGGACCCAAGAACGCAATTCAAGGAAAAAAGCCAAAGTGATCGAGCTGAACCCGTAGAAGAAGTGGAGTTAGTTTATATCGATGAACCAACATGTCAGAAGTCGTTGTGCATTGGAAGCCACCTCCAAGAACCTCTTCGATCTGAACTCGTGTCATTTCTCAAGAATAATTATGATGTCTTTTCATGGAAACACGAAGACATGAAAGGAATTGACCCCGGTGTTGCTAGCCACAAGTTAAATCTTGACTGAACTGTCAATCCCGTTGTTCAGAAACGAAGAAAGCTGGGGCCGGACCGTCAAAAAGCCTTGGAGGAGGAAGTCAAAAAGCTTGTGGACAATAAGTTCATCAAGGAAGCTAAATATCCGACTTAGGTATCTAATCCTGTCCTAGTAAAAAAGAGCAATGGCTTATGGCGTTTATGCATAGATTTTTCGGACGTAAATAAAGCATGCCCAAAAGACAGTTATCCACTTCCTCACATTGATTACATGGTAGACGCCACCTCGGGTGTCATGAGTTAATGAGCTTCATGGACGCTTACTCCGGTTATAATCAAATCCCCATGGATCCCGAGGACTCAGAACACACTTCGTTCTATTCTGCCCGAGGTCTATATTGTTATACCATGATGCCCTTCGGATTAAAGAACGATGGGGCCACTTATCAGCGTCTTGTCAATAAAATGTTCGCTAATTTGATTGGCCATACCATGGAAGTATATGTAGACGACATGCTCGTCAAGTCAGTAAACGCTTCCGACCATGTAACGCATCTTCAAGAAATGTTTAGCATTCTTAGGTCATACTCCATGGTCTTTAATCCCAAAAAATGCACCTTGGGAGTCGAGTCCAGAAAGTTCTTCAGTTATATGGTCAGCCAACGAGGAATTGACGCCAATCCTGCCAAAATCAAGGCTATTCAAGATTTAAATCCTCCGACCTCGGTTAAGGGTGTTCAGGCCCTAACTGGCCGACTTGCCGCTCTTAATCGATTTATCTCCAAGTCTACGGATCGTTGCAAACCTTTTTTCGAGGCCATCAAGAAAGGAAAGCGCTTTGAATGGACCGAAGAATGTCAAAGAGCACTTGCCAGCATTAAAGAGCCTCTCGCATCTCCTCCAACGTTACAGAAGCCAAATCCGGAGGAAATGTTGTTCTTATACCTCGGAGTTAGTGATACGGCGATCAGTGTTGTCTTGATACGCAAAGAAGGGGTGCTACAATCACCTATTTATTATGTCAGCAAGGCCCTACATGACGTCGAACTACGCTACCCTCCTATGGAGAAATTGGTGTTTTCACTTGTTACTGTTGCTCGGAAATTACGTCCTTATTTTCAAGAGCACTACATAACTGGTCGCACTTCGTATCCCTTGCGACAAATCTTACACCGACCTGATACTTCGGGATGGATGATAAAATGGGCTGTAGAACTCGGACAGTTCGACATCCACTATCAACCAAGGACTGCAATCAAGGCACAAGTCTTGTCCGACTTCATCGCCGAATTCACACCAGCTGTGGAACTGCACGACAATGATCAACCGTGGGTCCTCTATATCGATGGATCCTCCACGAAAAACCGAGCGGGTGCTGGAATAGTCTTGGCCAATCCGGAAAATCGATTATTCTGCCATTCGGTTAAGTTTCTTTTTCCCGCTACCAACAACAAGGCTGAATACGAAGCTTTGTTATCCAGGTTGAGTTTAGCCGAGTCTATGAACGTCAAGTACCTTAAAGTTTTCTCCGACTCGCAGCTCCTAGTTAATCAAATTAACGGTTCATACGAAGTCAAAGAACCTTGGTTTACACCATACTTATCCTTGGCAAAACAGAAGTTGTCGAAATTCTCTGTCGACGTCGAACACATCCCCCGAACTCTTAACATACAAGCAAATGCTCTGTCCCGACTTGCTTTGAGCACCGAGATGGAAAGTATGGAGTATGTCCAAGTCAGTCAGCAGGAACAACCATCGACCCATCTTCCCGAAGTATTGACCGTTGATCCGGCTACATCACAAAAACCTCCGACTTGGATGGATCCTATTGTTCAATACTTGGAAACCGGGGCCTTATCCCCGGATCCTAAAGAAGCTAGGGCACTTCGGATTCGAGTTGCTCGGTATACTTTGGACAATAGAATCTTGTTCAAAAGAGGATATTCGGTCCCGCTTCTAAAATGTCTGGCCGAATCCGAATCCCGCTATGTTCTTGAAGAGCTGCATGAAGGAATTTGCGGAAGTCACCCCGGCGCTCAAGCCTTGTCATACAAGATCTTATGACAAGGATATTACTGGCCGACTTTAAAAGCAGATGCCACCGCATGGGTCCGTAAATGCCCCAAGTGCCAACTGTTTGCACCTAACGTTCGTCAATTCCCCGAAGTGCTCAAGTCAGTATACAGTCCTTGGCCTTTTGCTAAATGGGGAATCGATCTCATCGGTCCCCTACCAACTAGAAAAGGCGGAGTCTGGTTCGCCATTGTTGCTGTTGACTACTTTACCAAATGGGCTGCAGCCGAACCGCTGGCCACAATAACCGAATAGAAAGTTGTCGATTTCATATGGAAGTCAATCATCTGCCGCTTCGGAGTACCGAATTGATTATCACCGACAACGGTCGACAATTTGAAGGTAAGCGGCTTGAAACTCTTTGCGAAGAATACGACATCAGACACTTTTTTTCTTCGCCTTATCATCCACATTCAAACGGCCAAGTTGAAGCCGTCAACAAGCTTATTAAAAATGGCCTTAAAGTCAGCCTTGATGCCGCAAAAGGGGCCTGGCCAGAAGAGCTGTCGCACGTCCTATGGGCGTATCGTACCACCACGAGGACCTCCACAAACGAAACTCCATTCTCGCTAACATACGGTTCTGAGGTCGTTGTCCCAGTCGAACTCGGTGCACCGACTTACCGAATTCAACATTATACCGAAGAGTCCAACTCGGACAATATGAAAGCAAACTTAGACCTACTCGAAGAATTTCGTACATGTGCTGAACTCAAAAATGCTGCTTACAAACAGAGGAGCGAGAGGTACATCAACTCTAAAATAAAGCCCCGCTCGTTCTGAGTTGGAGATCTAGTCCTCAAGCAAATTATGGGACCTGACCCCGGTCCACTCAAACCGAAGTGAGAAGGACCTTTCCAAATCGTTGAAGTCCTACCCCACGGGGCACACCAGATTGCATATCCTGATGGAACTCCTCATCAGTACCTTGGTATATCGTGTTCCTGAAAAAGTTCTACCAATAAAACTATCTGAAGTCATATAGCAGACTTTCCTTTTTGACAAACCCTCCTTTTGCTTCTTTGAGAGAATGAAGTCACTCTTTTGATGTAATGAAAGTTCAAAGACTTTCACTCCTGAAATCCGAGCAGCAGCTCGGTACCGATGTAAAATATTTTGACACTTAGTTTTTTAAATATTTTGTACCGATGTAAACATTGCGACACTCGGTCTCGCTGATGCCTCGTAATACATCCAAATCTCACGTATGGTTTGGTTGGGCTAAAGCTCGTCCACGTCACTTCAGCAAACATGATTTGATGGGTCTCGCTAACAACTGAATATAAATCAAACAACTCGGTTGGGGCCACTTCATAATCAAACTCTGACGAAGTTCGGTGGACCTTATTTGACTTATGCACGACATAAATTGTGTTAAGTTTTGCAAATTCCTAATAAGTTTGCATATCAACTTACACTATAGCCAAATTTAATGAAAGATCAACGTGGAACTCGTAAATCATTTTTTATAAAAAGTCTACAACTCGGTTTCAAGTTTAACTCGTTCTATCCATCATAATATTTTAAAATATTTTTCATAAGATAAATCTGAGTTGAGATGTCAATCTTCTATATTTACCGAGTTTGTTACACTTGATCTAAAAAATTGCTGGATTTGTACAGCAACATAAACCAAGTTGAATTACGCAATAATAATAGTTCATATTATAAAGTCGGGAAACTCCCTATTACATACTTCCTACTAAGATGTCAACACTTAGACATCCCGCTTACAAAAAATAAAAATAAAAATAAAAAAATAATAGAATATAAATTCAAAAAATTCATGCGGCATCATTTTTATCATCTCCATTCCGGCCAGCACCGCTGCTTTCGCCCACTTCTTATGTGGTCAACATCCGCTCGCAAAGATCTTCGAGAATGGCGACCTTCTTTGCTCTCGCCGCAGCATCAATCGCAACATTAGAAACTAGGACAAGTTCATGTCGAGGATCTTCCGCATCAGTCAACACTTCCTTCTCTAGCAGCGCAGCCTCGAGTTCTCTCACTTCTCTGCCTACCTGTTTGGCTTTCTCCTCGGCATAAGCCTCTACCGTCTTGCGGATTTGCTCCAGGGTCAAGTCTTCAAATTTCTGCTCCACTACTACATCGACAAGAGTTCTGATATAGAGGTCAGCCAGCTCCACTCTTTTCTCTTTCTCCCCTTCTAAGATCATATTCACGTAAGCCCTCCGAAGTAGAGCTTCACGTTCTTCGGTGAGAGGAGGTAGAGCCAAATTCTTAACCATCTCGTCGGCATGACGAAGCATCCATTCGCAGAACTCTTCCTCATCTTCATCAGCCTCAATATGCATCGCCTTGATCTTCGGATCAAAGTTATATTTGTCAAGTTTGCGGAAGAGAAAATGTCGAAGCTCGTCGGTATCATAAAAGCTGTTATCAAAGCGTTCGATCACCCATCAAAGATTCACGCAAGTGTTCAACTCCATTTCAAGGTCGGGGCCGACGTCACCTCCTACTGCAGTTTTAGCAATCTTTTCGGCTTCTTCTTCTCCAACCTGATTCTCACCTACGGGGACCGAGTCTTTTCTCGCTTCAAAACCATTCTCGTACATAAATTCGCCGTAAGAAGATTTTTCCTTCTCAAGTTTAGCCATCTCGGTTTGATGAGCATCCCACTGACGGGCCATAAGTTCCCGGACTTTGGTGCACTCTTTACGAGTCTCTTCATGCTCGGCCTTCTCTTTTACCAGTTGCATTTCTGCTTCATCAGCACTGGCCTCAAACGCTTTAGCACGCTGCTCGGCGGAAGCAAGGCGCGCTTTAAGTTCTTCCACTTCGGTTTAGAAAGACTTTTTCTCTTCGAACAAGGTGGCAACCTCATTCTGCGCTACTTCGAGTTGCGCATCCCGATCAGCTTTCTCCTTCTTCAATTCGGCCTCCAACTTATCTGCCTCCTCCTTTAAGGACGCGATTGTCCCATCTCGCAGAGCTATGGTGTGTCTCTTTCCCTCCAGCTGCGCGACAATTCGACTATGATCGTCTTCGGCCGCAACCAGACTCACCAAAGCCCGACCCATACAGGCCTTGGCATAATTCAGTTTATCCACACTTGACAAAGATGAGACCCCCACTTCGGACTTCGGATCCCATACCATCAGAGGCACACGAGCTGCATTTTTTGCACTTTCCGGCATTTCAATTCTCAAAGACATATGAGGGGTCTTGACCGACTTAAAGGTAGTGAATCAATCCTCCACCACTCCCTTGGGCACATTCACATTCGCTGCCCTTTCATCGTCGATTGATAAAAAAGATTTTTTGAACAACGGGGATTCATCAGCACTTTTCCCCACCTCTCGACGACCGGAGTCATGTTTTTTCTTCGACCTCTTCTCTGTAGTTGTGGAGGCCTCCCCAGCAGACATCCTCACTAGTTTTCTCTTATTCTTCTTCTCCGGTTGTGCAGTCTCCAACGACTTCGGAGGAGACTGATGTCTCTCCGGTTCTTCTATTATCACCTCGGTATGCACTTGTTCTGCCAAAGCCAACTCGTTTCTCGCAAGGTTTTTTTGGCTCGACTTGATTGATCGCTGGAGCGTTTACAACTGGCGGCAGCTCGGCAGAAACCACTTCTTGTTGAGACTTCGAGCTTTCCAGATCAACTATCAATGTCGCACCGGCTCCGACGTCAGCAGATTTCTTGCCAACAGTCCTCTTCACCAAAGATCTGACCAAATCTCTCCTCATGGCATCGGTTAGTCTTAAGTCTCGACTTTTACCAAACTTCGACTGCAAATCTTTGTTTGGATAACGACGCCTAAAGTCTTTAGCGTCCTTGATGGCTCGGTAGCCAGAAAATCCCAACAATGGGTAATACACTACACATATTCAAAGTTCACGAAGTCAGTAATCATTATTTTATATGAACGGAAGTATCCGTTAGATACTACAACCAAACTTTTCTTACCGGGATCAAAGACAGAAGTTGAAACCCCGGGAGATAAACCAGCGGCCTCGAGTTTTGAGTTAACCACTAACCTCTTGTAATTGCAAAGATCTTCGTCCAAACCCGCAAGAACAAGGATCTTACCACCGATTTCCGGGCTAAGCTTTAGCTCCTTCTTTTTCGTCTCTTTTTCTACAAATGGAAAAGTTCCAACCTGTTACACAAAACAAAACCAATAAAAAAAATACTCAAACACTGAAAGATAAAAACCTACTATTTCCAGAGTGAATGCTCATTGGAATTGACATCCCGTCATTCGAGGTTCATGGAAAAAACTCTCCGACTGCCATTCCCCGCCTACCCACAGCCATTCCTCTTGAAACCCGTGGAGGGTCTCCGGAATGTCAGTTATTATCTCACCGACCTTAAGGCCATATTGAGGTTTTGCCCCGGCAAAGAAACAACATGATGTCTCTGCCACCCTTCTATTCGGTCTCTTCTTAACAGCATAAATGCTTCTGATCTCCTCACACGACGGCAGACCCTCACCTCTCTCGTGCAGTAAGACCATCAAGCCAATAATTTTCTTCCAGCTATTCGGTGTTATTTGGCACAAAGGTAAGCCCCAATTTCAGAGGTACTCTGTAATTAAATTCGGCAATGGTACTGTGTGTATATTTACTTCATATTTAGTTCATAATAAGTGCATAGTACTGTATGCATATTTACTTCATAGTTCATACACAATGCATACTAAGGGTCAACGCTCAATGTTGGAA
This sequence comes from Striga hermonthica, assembly GCA_902706635.1. Lineage (NCBI taxonomy): Eukaryota > Viridiplantae > Streptophyta > Magnoliopsida > Lamiales > Orobanchaceae > Striga > Striga hermonthica. The sequence goes on from CACSLK010034598.1 coordinate 33,042,051, forward strand.
GTCAACGTAAGAAGTCAACGGTCAACGTCAGAAGTCAACGATTTTTCGCCGGAAGTCAACGGTCAACGCCGGAGTCAATGGTCAATTGTCAAAATTATATTTAAATAATTAAATGGCCACACATAATGTACCAATCTAGTGGCTAGGAATGGGTCTCACATTCACACTTTAAATATGTGTACTCATTGAATCCAATCCCTATATATATATATATAGCATTCTGATGTTCATTGTTTTTTCAATGTGGGATACCTAATAGCTTGTCATGTGCTCTTCTTTACTTTTTTTTTTTT
>CACSLK010034598.1:33042363-33053525 GCA_902706635.1 Striga hermonthica
TTTTTTTTTTTTGTTTGGGCTTGGCAAGATTCCCTATGAGAAAGGAAACAAACGAAGTGAAGCGCAGTGAAGTCCTGGTGTAATTGGTACATTTTTTCCAGATTTGTAGATTGTTTTCCGAGATGATCCACTCAGAAAAGGATCATATTTTTTGCAAAGTATTCTTTTGTAAAAGTTTTTTTTTTTTATAACTGAGTCCTTGTTTCGAGTAAACAAAGATATGACCTATTTAGTTTAGCATATCTTGATTGCATCTTTAGATTTAGATAATACGAAGTGACGAGTTGGTTTTCAGACAGACTACCACAATAAGGGATTCGACCAATCTATGGCTCCATACCTCCTGAACAGATCATAGTATGGGACCCCAAGAAAATCTGGGATGTTCCCATTAAATGGTTGGCGATGTCACTTGAGGGAGAAAGAGACAGGATAGCCTGGAATGAGACTTCCTGGCTTGAAGGAAACTTTGACACAGGACATATCCTGAGGAGCACGCTAACGGAAAGAAAAGTCAGTGGTTTCTTGAAAAAAGTCTTTTATTTAGAAGTGCGGAATGGGCCTATAAATTTACTTTTCTTTGGTTTTTAGTTTATAACTGGGCCTATAGATTTAGTTTGGAGCCCAACTTTATTCAAAACTAAAAGCCCTAAAAATGAAAAAAAAAAAAAATTATTCGTTACCTGTTAATTGAATGGCCACCCACAAATCAATTCAAAATATTTAGAATTATGTCATTTATTTTTTGGTGAAAATTAAGGATAAATGATTAAGAGAATTAACATGATTTAGGGACTGACCAAGTTGCTGTCTTGATGACACTCCTTGAGAAATACAGGTTATTCACAGGACAAGCTGTCAATTTGAACCAATCAGCCATTTTCTTCAGTAGAAACACTCCACAGCCACTGCAAGCTACAATATGTTCAACACTCAATGGTATAATCTCCCACAGATCAACTAGGTAACTTGGCTTACCACTTGGCATTGGAAAATAAAAAAAGGAGGTGTTTGGGTACCTGCTGACTTCAGTCAAGAATAAATTACAGAATTGGAAATCCAAGCTTTAGAGTCCAGCTGGGAAGGAAGTTCTGCTCAAAGCAATCATTCAAGCTCTACCTATCTTCACTATGTCATGCTTTAAGCTTCCTATTACTCTCTGTTCTTAAATTTCCGAGCTTTGTGCTAAATTCTGGTGGCAAAATGGAGACCAACAATCCAGAGGAATTCATTGGAAGAAGTGGAGCTTGCTTGCTTTACCTAAGAATGAGAGTGGTTTGGGCTTTTTGGACTTGCAAGTGTTCAACCAAGCTCTGCTTTGTAAGCAGTTGTGGAGAGTGGCATCTCAGCCAGATCTCTTGGTAAGCAGAATTCTAAAAGATAGGTATTTTCCTCAAACAACAATCACTCATGCCACTAAAACCTCCAATGGGTCATGGATGTGATTGTTGGATGGAGATGATCCCTTTCTTCTCCAAATGGTTGAAAACTGAAATCAGAGATGGAGCAGCAACAAAGATAGAAGACTTCAATTGGGTCCCCAACTTGCAGAAACCTTTTCCTACCCTTATCCCTATTGCTAGAGGTCACCTCATATGGGTTAAGGACCTTTTTCAATCCAATGGCTAATTTTGGAATGACTGGCTTGTAAAGCAGGTATTTGATCAAACTGACAGTGAAGCTATTCTCAATATTTCTTCTCTTCATCCTGGGAGGTCTGAAAGAATTTATTGGGGTTTGGATGGGAATGGTCAATTCTCTGTGGCATGTACCTACAAATTTCTCTCAAAAATCAAGATTGCTCAACTTGACATCCCTGAATCCAGTACTAGCTCATCTATCTGTAAGTCTGTTCAATTCAGACTCTAGAAAGTGAAAGTTGCTGGGAAATTAAAGCACTTTCTGTGGAAATGCTTATCAGGAACTCTTCATGTGGCAAGCTTGCTAAGAAGAAAGAGAATTGACATTGATCACATATGTCCTGTTTGTGGAGAAACCTCAGAAACCATTGCTCATGTTCTCTTAAATTGTTCCAGAGCTAGTAGGGTGTGGGACATTTCTCTTGTTTCTTGGCAAGGACTTTCTGACAAAACGAATTCTTTCCATGAATGGTGGTTCAAAATCTGCACCCTTGATCATTCTGAAGTCTCATAGAAAAGGATTCAATTGTCTAACTATATCATCTGGTAGCTTTGGAAATCGAGGAACCTTTGGGTATTCCAAGAATCCCTCATGCCAGAAGTGAAAGTAGTTCAAATAGCTCACTCGGATTGGACTCAGTTAACTTATGCAGCTTGTCTTTGATTATTTTCTTTTTAGATGTAGTTTGTTAGTTTCTTTCCTTTTTCTCAGGTGTAATTTCCCCTGCTAAGCTTGGACAGTAGAGGGGAATTACACTTTGATTTATTTTCTTTTGTTGTTGTTCCTCTTCTTGAGGTTTTAGACCACTGTTAAGTGTGTCTCCCAGTTTTCTATTTCGAATTTGTATTGTATTGACTTGGTGTATTAGGATTTTATCCTCTTTGAGTTATATGATAATAAAAAAAAAAAAAAAACCATGATTTAGGGAATTAACTCATTTTCTTATAATGAAATATTTTATTTCAAACTCTGAAGTAGAAATTAAATACAAATCTATTTTCTCTATTTTGCAACTTAAATATAGATACAAAAAATATAATAAAATAAGCCATCAACATTATTCAACATTTTTTGTTGTATCAATTATTGAACTATGCACTATAATATATGTTATACGAAATTTAACAATCACAATACTACGATATTAACGCGAAAAAATTAAGATTCTTTGCATTATGACATGATTTGTTTTGTATAGTACAAGATGTAGGTTTATACTAACCGTTATGGTGCATATGGATATCAAAAGTTCGATCCCTTTTTTCATAATAAATTATGCTATTTATAGTCGCGAATGCTTTGACTTTTTGTACGAGGTAGATAGGATCGCATTAAATGTAATACACCTTTTTTAGGCGGTTTGTCAATCGCTGGGGAGACCATAATGATTGCGCTTTTGATCTTGGTCCAATCAAAATGTGCTTAGTCACCTGCTTTGGAGTTTGGTGACGTCGGTTTTTGGTTTACATATGGGGAATTCGGAAATCTTCATGGAGTCGGTCACTGATGGTTTTTCTGGGGAGTCAGTTTAAATGTTTAATGTTAACCGAGGTATACCCTTTTTCGAGATGATTTTTGTTTATGTTGAGAGGGATCAGATATAGTAACTCCCATTATCTTTGTCTTAGGGTGCTTTCCAAGTCGGTTGTCGACAAAGGTGCCCCTGACATCAGCAAGTATACGAGGAGTTATGGCTGTTTATGTCGCCACTATTTGTAAGAAGAAAACTGACGTGAATTCTCTGTACATTGGAATCGTTTGTAATCCTACGTTTCAACAATTAGGAATTTTTGTTTTTTTTGTTTTTTTTTTTTTTTGCTGAAGGCTGAAGTAGTGCAACGACTCTTTGTATACGTGGTGGTAATAAAAAGACGTGCCCGATGTTAATAAGCGCAATGGATAGAATTATAGTGGTGAGGTGGCGATCATTGATTGGTCCACTTGTATTAATGGGAGGTATTGAAACGTTTCGTCACAAAGAGATGTGTCTTTTGCACGCGCCCCTCTTTTGATATCCAACAGTATTTGACTCATATAAATAGCGAATACCTCATTCTTTCCCAATTTTACTTTGGCAATTTCTGAATTCATTTTCTTTCAAGCTCTCGTATTCTGATTTCATCTGTTTTCTCGCACAACTTTGAGTAGTCGCTTTCGCGTGTCGTTAGGGTTTCTGAGCGTTGGGTAAGTCAGTTTGAAATATTTCTATTTTTTTCTAATTTGTGTAAGTAATAGGATCCTTGTTCGTTGAATATGTCGGCTGAAAAGGAAGTAGCATCGAGTAGCAATAACAGTAGGACAATTTCAACGGTTGATCCGGAGAAGGTCGATTGGGCACTCGAGTATCATCGTTGAGACCCGCTTTTTGTTGAGCGTCTTAATTTAGAGAGGAATAATACCGAAGGTGATCTTGAGGTTGAGAAGAATGCGATGGATTTGCCAGATTATTGGAGACGACCCAGACGTCGGTGGCCGGGACCCGATGTTGAATGTTTGGGCGAACCGAGTATTCTAACTAATGCCGACATAGTGCTATTGCGGGAACATGTTAAGATTCATGAATTGGTAAAACTTTTTGCTCCTTACCCTGGAGAGAGGATCACATGTCCTCCTCCTGGGTGTAGTGGAATTTTTGCCCAGTCTCTTAGGTCAGGATTAAGATTCCCTCTTCCTAATCTGATAACTGACTATTTACGTGATTGAAAATTGTGCATGTGTCGAATTGCTCCAAACAGTTGGAAGAAAATAATAGGTCTTTTAGTTTTGTTGAATGAGGAGGATTATGATCTTCCTTCTGTGTCTGATATGAGGAGTCTTTTCACTTTTAGGAAAAGTCAAGATAGGCAGGTATATGTGTAACGCCCCGTTCAATTATAGAATTTCTAAGAATATTCTATTTATTGAATATTATTTATAAGGTTGGAGTACTCCATCATTTTATTTTAAAACGTTCGTCGTTCGACGATTCAGTTTAATCGCGTAGATCGAATTTAACCCGTTCGATTTATAGAATTTTTGGGATTATTCTATTTATCGAACTTTATTTATAAGATAATATTATTTGTATTGGTTGTGATGTTTACTTAAATTATATATTTAAGTACTCAATCATTTTATTGTAAAAATGTTCGACGATTTTGGTTTAATCGCGTAAGCCTAATTTAATCCATTCGAATATTGGATTTTATATGAGTGTTAAATAGATGTTCTCGTCTGTTTAATTTTCTTAATTAATTCACCAAATCAAAAATTGAGAATTTAAGAGGATGTCCTCGTTTTCTTAATTTTTCTTTTGTGCCTATGTGTAATTTTATGTCTAAGTGTAATTTATGTGCTAAGTGTTTAAGTTGATTTTGCCTAAATATTATTTTCGGCAAAATTGTACCAAGCAAAACATGCTCCTTAACACTCAAAATATCGGGCCCAAACTTACCTTATTGTGGCCAAAAAATTGGCCCAAGTCCGCACCATAAACAACCCAAATTGGACGGCTCCTAATCACCGCTATCTCGCCATTCTTCTTCAGCCAGCCCTAGAGACCCCAATCGCCTCCAATTTTCAATCCCATTCAAAATACCATAGTCATCTTCCTCGGCCATCCATAGAATTCCGGCAGTGTGTCCCGAGAGCCACACACATGGTGTTCAGCGGCGAGACTGCCAACGAACGCCGGCGAGGCGAGGCAGGCATCCAACGGCGATTGAAGAGACTCCAGTTTCCGGTGGCTGACGGGAGCCAGCTATTCAACAGCGAGACAAGCACACCTTGATGCGACTCAATCGATTTTCGGCGAGCCAGTCTTTCACGGCTGTTAGCGAGCAGCGGCGGAGAGCTCAAGTTGCCGACGACCGTGACACCGGACCTAATGGCGAACGTTGAGCTCTGACCCCCGGTCTTCAGTCTTGACGATGAACCTGACCGAGCTCGGACGAGTACCAAGAACACCAGATTACCGGCGAATTTCAGTCAGCGACGACCAGATTTCCAGCAAGAAATAGCGAAAACGTTCAAGAGCCGACAACCTTGACCGAGAAGAACAACCGGCGGCCAAGGAGCTTCTGCTCATTCACACAGCACCTTCCGGCGAGCAGTGGCACACCCGTCGGCCTTCTTTCAGGCCCGAACAGCCGCAACACTCCCCGTCAGCTTCTTTTCCGAGCAGCGGCACCCCGTCGGCCTTCGGTTAGCGACCCAAACAACAGCGGCATCCCTTTCGGGCCCGTGCGAGAACCGAGTGCCGAGAAGAGAAAGTCGAGGATCAGTCGTGAGAGGAGCAGACGCGCGAGTGATGGCCGAGGTCAGCTTCGTTACGTGTAATGTGCAATTTCCCGACGAGAGGTGAATTTTGTAAATCTCCTCTTGTTAATTCGTGAGTTTAAATCTTGGTTATGTGAAGTTCGGACCTTTATAAGATTGGAGTTAATTGTTGTGTAACTGCATTATGAGGAAGTGTGATTATATGCCTTTTGCCTTGAGTTGTTTGAATGGTTTAAGCCTCTGTTTGGTATGTTTATTTTGCTGCAAACTATGAGATTAGTTGGTGCTTTCAAGTGCATCAGTTTCAGCAAAAAGGAGTTAGAATGAGCATGCTTGAGTTGAATATTTTTGAAGAGTATGAGTGCCTGTTGTATTGCCTTTGGCCATGTGATTTTATTTAGTGTGTTGAGCTATGAAATGTTTATCTGCTAGGATATGCATTAGATTAAAATATGACTATCTTTTAATGAGGTTTCTGCATAAAGATTTAATTAAGCTTCATGATCTAAACGTGTTGTAATTGTGGGTTAAATTAATTCCCCATATACCGTTTGTTGTTTCTTAGGCTAGTCGAGCATGAAAATCATAGAGGAAAAATGCTTTTGTGCAGTACATGTGGCATGTTAATAATTTTTATAAGAATATGTTGTGGCATGCTGATCTTGATAGTTATCTGAGGTCTTAACCTCAGTTAGTATGGCCTTATGTGCTGCTATGAGAAAGAGAAAGAACTATTATGTTTTTACTTTGTGCCATTTAATGTTGTGCCGTTTTTTTGAGATAATATGATATATATGCTTAGCGATATGTGAATATTTCATGCCGGTTTGTGAGTACGTGAGACAAAGGATATCGGTTCGTAGGATCCTTGAATTGTTGATCAAGCATGACAAAAGAAAGAGGTAAAGAGAGGCTAGTATGTTGTTTTAGCCGTGTGCTTTGCCTGGTTAATTGTTACTATTGTTTATGTTATGCTTGCCGTTATTGTGTGGTCTAATCAACCGAATCAAAACCCTTAATAATAATTAAAATTCTTAATTTTTAGGTTTGAGGAGTCGAGCCCTCGACCTACGTTCTTCAATTTGTGTGCTATTGCCTACTCGAGTTCTAGGTGGATTTAATTTGAAAATTGGCTATGCTGTAATTGTTATTATCGTTATTATTGTTTTCTTGTGGTATGATCAAAGTATGCATAAGGAGCATGTAGCCTTCGATGTGAGCTGTGTCGGCCGTCGAACGGTTATTCCCGTAGTTATAGAATGGATCCCGTTAGGGTAATCTCCCCTATGCGCCTGTGAGACCAGGGCGGTGCTCGGTCGGTTCCCCATTGCGAGTCAGGGCGTTGCTCGGCCAACGGGGATAACTCCTACTGGCTGGCACTCGTTGTAAGTTCGGGTGGGGCATTCGATATATAGTTAACAGTAGTCTATTGATATAGGTGTGCACATGAGTTTGATTATTGATTATTGATGGGAGATGAGATAGATTATTGCTTCGTATACATGCTGAGACCATACCTTTCGATTATTGATTACTGTTTATTATTAAGGCTAACCTTTACTGCATAGTGGTGAGTACTACTGTTTTCTCTTGTGCTCATCCCCACTTGCTCTCCACGGATGCAGGTTAGTATGGCGGACACGAAGGAGGGAAGCGAGTGGTGGTCACAAAAATTGTTATTTCTTTCGCTTGAAATTGAATTACTATTATTTTTGTCTTATTGATTACTGGATTATTGATAGGGAATGTATTCCTTAGGATTGTATGAGTATTGGATAATTGGATTGGTTATTGATTATTGAACTGAACTATTGTTGGATTATTGATTAATGATGAATGAGTACTGAGGATTGAGTATTGATGATTGATAAGTATTGATTATTGATTCGAAAATGAGAAGCGTCTCAAGTGTTTTGAAATAAATTTTGAAAAATTTATTCTGATTTTCGGTAAATAAAAGTGGGCGTTACAATATGACCTCCTGCGTTGCTTCTTTTGTACTGGTAAATCGAAAATGGGATTAAAAATTGTCGAGCTTGTTACTGAAATATTGGAAACACTTCATGGCTTCCAAGAAGAATAGTTGTGGGTTGTTGGAGATTGGCCGTCAGCCGACTTCTTCAACGAAATTTAATTTGATGGGATGAACATCCCGACTCACTTTACTTTAGCATATTGTAAGTTTGTCTTGTTTGTCATTACAATTCTAATTCCAATTTAATTTCTTTGTACTAACAGGTTGGCACTTTTCGTACTTGTAGCCCACGAAAGAACGAATCAAAGCTTAGTGTCGAGCTTGGACTTCATATACAGGAGTGTTAAAACTCAGTGAGGCAAAAAGAAGTTATAAGCGTTTAGTACAGGAGTCAAGACTTGAACGAGCAGGATTGTCTCCAAGAGTTGCCGAGGTGAAATTTGCCCTAGGTAATGAATGTGTGTCTTATTTACGAAGTGTAACTGAATTTGATTTCGAGGTAACTTATTTGACTTCATTTTTTTCGTGCAGTATACTATCCATTGCTGGGATTTTTTGGATTAAAATCCGTTGAGGACGCACAAGCTTATCGGAATCGTCATCCGAATTTTGATCTTCGAGCTAAAGTCGGAAAACTTAAAGAATCGAGGCTAATCGATATGAGTCGCAGAAATTTGGTCAGGTCTCTCAGGAAGAAAAATGGCGGCGGTAATTCCACTGGTGTCGACGTCGGTACATCCCTGAGGGCTGCTATTCAAGGGGGAGAACCGAGTCGGGATGTAGAGAAAGTTCCAATCTCGGGTGCAATTACTGTAGTTGAAGCTAATAACAATCACGCCGACCCCAGAGCCAACCAAAAAAATCATTACTGTAGCGCCTCATTCGAATACTAGATTTTTTTGGAATTTATTTTAATTAATGGTATTTTATTTTATGATTTATATACCTTGATTATTTTATACACATTTGGTGCAAGACTTTTTGAAAGCCTTTGCACATTCACACGCCTTTTTCTTCTCATGCAAGACATCTTGCAATATCTCTCTTATCTTATAAGAAAAATGAGAGCTCTCATGTGCATGACACATGGCAGTTTTGTGGCGTTGTGAATTGAATTGTAAGGCTACTCGTGGCCTTTTTAGCTGCTCTCCTTTTTTCCACGATTGATGACCCTCCATTTCTTCCTTTGTTTTTTAAGTTTTGCAGAGCAAAACGATGCAATATAGTAGTCATGTTGTGTTGTAAAACTACGTGAATAACCCTGCTTTAATTGCCCTTTGAGGGTTATATGGTAAATTCAATCCCTCATCATATTTTTATTCGGTCACTTTCCCGATTTTCCCGCACACGTTACTCTGACCGAGACAGTGACAGAGAATGAAGAACCCTAGGGACCATTCTCTCCAATTTCAAACCCTATCTCCGACGCCCTCCGAAATCCTTCTCTGATCTTGCCGACATTTTCTCCCGCCGACGAGCTCCTCCCCATCCACCCATCTCTCCATGGTTCGCGCCCTCTTCCCGCTCCAACTCGACTTCTCCTCCGACTACTCCATCTCCGCCGCTGACTACCTCGAGATCAAGCGCCTCACCGGAGACCCAAAATAAAAGTCGTCGCCGACGTTCCAAGTACTCCTCGGCCCCCTAGATCTTCCTGAAATAGCATAATCGCATAAAATTTGTGGATTATTTTACACGATCGAACTTTCTGGTAAGAAGATTTTGCTAAAGATTTTATTTATTTTTTGTTAAAATAAACTAATTTTTTTTTGGTTAAAAGCCTTTCTTGGTAATTTTTTTTCTCCCTCCAACTCAACCCGAATCCCCGTTTAACTGCTCAAATACCAGTTATTGATGTTACAGGTTGTGTTCCTTATCATCCGCCATGGATGCTAAGCACCTCAACCTTCGATAAATGGGAGCAAAGTGGTCTTTGCCGGTTTCTGCTGTGTTGCATTCTGATGGCTGGTAAGTGGGCAAAATGACCAAGTATTTTTATAATATATTATTGTAGAAGTCTGTATCTTTGGAAAATCAATTTTGTTGATTAAGGTCAACTGGTTGATGTCTTATGTGGGATATCATACCATATCTTGGAGTTCACAGTTAGTCAAATGTTGCATTTATTGTTGTTTTAAGTATAATAAGTATAATGATTGATTTTTTTTTATTTTTATTTTTTTTTATTTCTTATAGAAGTGAATTTAGTTTGCATGAATTCACAGGGGCTTTGAGGATTTGGAATATATCAAGTGGACGTTTTAACCAATCTAATTTATATTCTTCCCTCATTCAACAGCCTGTTGGTTATTTCATGTCCCTCAAATTTTTACTGTCATCTTACTTTGGATCGACTAACCTCAAGCAATTTCAAAGATTTAGAGGATACCAAATGTTATTGATCAATGATGAACAGGAGGTACCCATGTTGGAAGAGAATTACTGGGTTGAGTACCGAACTCCATGAATTTCACATCCATGCTCTTGAGACACCACCATCAATGGCTACAATTCAACTGGTGCATTTCTTTCCATTTTCTTATTATTTTATCTAATAGTATGAAATTGAGATAAGATGAGTAGTATGCTTTGTTTTGATGAAGAAAGTTGCTAAGATCGAATCTCAAATTAAGAGGAACATTGCTAACTGTTGATGGTTTTAATGGGTTCAATTTTCAATAAATTTTTGAATTTGGATAAATTTGATTTTGTTGAAGTATTAAAGTGGTATATATTTTAATTTTTAGCTTCATGTGACCTTGCCCTTAAAGTTTGACCTCAAGATTTCATTTATTTATTTATTTATTTATTTAATTCATGGTCCAACTCAAGCCATTAAAGTAGATCCAAGTTGCGAAATGGAAGAAGAAAAGCCTGTCGAGGCACTAATGGTTCTTAAACATGGTGGTGTTCTTGCTCATGCTGGAAGAAACCAGGTGAGCATATTATTATACCTACCCTTGGTTTTCACTCATCTCTGTCATCAAAACCTACGAGATTGTCGGATGATGATCTGTGGCGAGTGTGTCACATCCAAATGACATGGCCGTCCGCCGGTGATCACCTGACCTACATCAACGACGATTGGGCGGGGCAAACTGCTTTACATAGACCATGGAAAAATTCATGAAAATTTTACATATAAATATCTCAAAATCGGTGCTGAAGGACTTAGTCTTTCGAGGAGTCGGTCGTAGAATGTGGCCCTACACCCAATGGCATCTGATTCTGGGTCTGAGATTTAAAGGTTTTGGATGTCCATCTACCAAAAAAAAAAAAAAAAAAAAAA